>UELV01175701.1:0-16787 GCA_900490015.1 Megastigmus stigmatizans | reverse complement strand
GTGTCTACGTATAAGCCTCCGTGCCGAAGCAGTGTGTTATACGTTACGCGCATATACACAGGTTTAATCTCTCGTATCTCAACAAATCCCCGTAATACCGGGGGGAGGGTCCCTAAGATCGCTTGATAATGTTAAGAGCCTTGTATCGGTTGTATTAAACCTGGTGTGGACTGAACGTGATGCTGACAAGATCATTGGATAATTGGGGCCTCCCCCGTTTACAGGCGCACAATGAAGAAACTATACGTCGTAGTGAGTCCCTGCACACCCTTCCCTATGCAGAATATCTCGCCATCGCAATGTTTCACTTTTACGCGCGTGCAATCCGCGGTCCCTTCGCTTTCATATACTCGTATTTTGTAAAATGCGCCGCAGTTTTCGAACGCGCGTAGGCTAGTGGTATTTTTAGCTATAAGAATGATATTTTGAACCGAAAACTTCTAGATTTGGGAGTATCGTGTTTCTGCGTGTTGTGTGCTTTATATACGGCGCTAAAATAAACTACACAATTGCAGTTTCGAGCCAGAAAGTGCTCTATACTCTATATATAGACAATTTGGACGTATATAGTCAATTTGAAAATTTTAATAAAAACAGAGATGAAGCTTTGTATCGGTAAGAAATTTTTTTTTTTTTAAATGCTTAACATTTTTTAAGACTTTTTCAAGGAATTAATATTTTATATTTTTTGAGAACTTAACAATATTATGAAAAAATCGGATTTCTATCAGATTCGATAACGGGTATACTTATACTGCTCAAATCTTTACAAAATTTCATATATAAATAGCATTTTTGTTCCTTGAGAGCTGTAAATTTTTTATATACATTTGGTTAATAACTTTTGAAGATATTGCAATTTTTCTGATTTTTTAGAAACATTTATATTTCAATAATGATTTGATGGAATTTGATGTTTAATATCTCATTCTATTTGTATTTTCAAAATACTTTTAAAATATAATTTATTGAATTATAATTTTTAAATATTTGGTAAATGAAATTTGTTTAAAAATTTTATGTTGTGTTGTTGTTATGTGTGAACATTATATTATATTATAATCAATCAAAGTTTTTTCATATTATTGCATATAATTATAAATTATTATTATTTTTGAATGTAGAAGATTAATATAAAATTTAGAAATATATTTTAAATTTTAATAATAATTGTGAAATTAAAACAAAAATTTCTAAATTTCTTAT
The DNA here is from genome assembly GCA_900490015.1 of Megastigmus stigmatizans. Taxonomy (NCBI): domain Eukaryota; kingdom Metazoa; phylum Arthropoda; class Insecta; order Hymenoptera; family Megastigmidae; genus Megastigmus; species Megastigmus stigmatizans. The sequence goes on along the minus strand of UELV01175701.1, from coordinate 15,581 downwards.
ATAATTTTTAAAATATTTTTAAATAGTTAAATCAGTTACTTTATTTATAAATTATATAACAAATGTATTTAGAACCAAACATTAAATTAGGGGAAGTTAAGTGCCAATGAATCGGCAGCGGTTTTTAATCACTGTATATATGTATACTATGCATATAATACCTAAGTCAAGTAATTCAACGTCAAATTCAACAGTCAAAGAAAAATAAAGCGAACGAACGCTATGTATGAAATAATAATAAAAGAAGGCATGACAGCGACTTGATAACATAAGTATAATTCCTTTGGCTGGGAATTGTCGGTCTCGAAAAATCCAGTAGCGCGCATTATTTCACGCTTGCCAAAATTCCGGAGCGCAATATTAACGATTCTCCCGGTCGATCCTTATACCAAGTCTACGTCAAGAGGCCACGCTGTCGGGAGTCACGCGGGGATTCCCCGGTAGCACAGAATTGCAGGAGAGCGCGAGACCATCTCGCATAGCAGCATATAGTGCGGAGGAAGCGTGGACGGGGAACGGAGAGAGAGAGACTGAGAGGGAGAAAGAATCGGGACGAGTCGCTGCACGAGTGATTGGCTATAAATTGCCAGGGTCTCGCGCGCCACTGTAGGTTCGCGCCGCGTTGTCACGTTGACCCCGCTTTGCAGCTTTATTTTTGTGCAGCTCGCGCGCGCACACACAAACTACAACACACATATAGGGGGGCTGCGCGAGAAAGGGAGTCTCTGGAGTAGCTGGCTGGGAGGGTAATGCCGAGCTCGTGCACACTCGCCGCGGGGTTTCAGCTGTGTTCTGGCCGACAAGAACCGTGGCAGCAGAGACGGCGGCAACGAGGGAAAGAGGGAAAGAGAAAAGAGAGGAGGGCTGGGAGTTACGGGGCGGCGGGCATATCGCTCGCGCAGGGGATGCGAGTAGAGAGAGAGAGAGAGAGAGCGTATGCAGTCGGCAGCGGAGCGGACACACATACACACACAGCTGTAGGTATACGCGCGGGGGGAAGCCGAGAGAGCTCCTCTCGTCGCGAATGCGCGCCGCGCCAAAACGGGATTACATTTCGCCAGAATCTGCACTTCCGGACGCCAGAGATAGCTCTACTAGCCGACCTCCGCGCCTCGTATCGTGCTCGCGGCCAATATGTGACTGTCTGTCGCCTTTGAAAGTATGTAATCCCGCGCGGGAGCTCTCGCGGCGCGGCTGCTGCTGCTGCTGCTGCAAAAAGTATTACTTCCTTAAAACTTTAAAGTCAACGGCGGCGCCGCACTCCGCGCACTTCTCCCGCATAGTCGCGACGACAAAAACGGGATAATAAAATTAACAGGACAGATCTATATACCGGAATATCGTATGGTTTTATATACATCAAATCGTTTCGTTCTAATGCGAAAGAATTTCATATTCGGCCGTGTAACGAGTTATTTGCAAGTTCAAATTTAATATGGGAGTATTTTAAAAATATATGTTATTTGGAATTTCCAACGACGTTATTATACACTTTCTTGAATTTTAATAAAAATGAAACTTACTACTGTCCTCGATAGAATACTTGCCGAGGACAGACGTAAAAGAGACTTAAGATACTGGCGTCAGTGAAGATCTTGCCATATCATTGTTCTCTATTAACATGTATTTAATTGAGTAATGAAAATTGTAACAGACTTTTATCCGACTGTTATATTATATATAATTTATGTGGTTCCGGTTATCGTCTCAATTGGATATAGCTTTAGTATCCAATTGTTTAGCTTGAAGTTGGGTTAGAATTGAAGTCAGAGTTTTATGTTTAAACGTTAATCGTTCATTAATAAATATCGAGAGAGATCGCGTATAGTTGACGCGTCTACTCGAGGGACTCTGACTGGGATCATTGAAGCTTGAAAATGACTAATTGATGTCTCTCTGCATTAGGCAGGATAATTCGGTTCCTACCGAAAATCCAGAGAGGTGGTAAAAGATATATGTGTCAGAAGTCCGTCGAGTAACGACAGGTCAACGTGTGAAGCAATCAGCTGTGCTATCAGCGATATGAAACTGAGAAACTTGAATATACGTTTCGGGACGTAACACGATTATCCGCAGTCAAATCTGCACGTTTGTAGCCCAAGCAATGGTTGATGTTTTATTCGGATTCTTTGGCCAACGTCGATGTTCTCCTTCAATTTAGAACCCTGCGGTGAAGTAATTTTCTCTGGCTTTCCAAACATAGGCCAAAGAACCAGACCGTATGCTGCATACTTTGAATTACTTTCAAATTTACTACTTCGATGCAAAGCAATTTTCATAAATGCATACAATGAAAGGAAATTCATTAAACTTTTGTTGCTACTGTCAGATGTTGTTTTTTTTGTTATTTTATGCTGGTGCTTGATTATAAAATTTAATGCTTTTTAAGAACAATTAGGTCATTAGAATAAAACTCTCGTGCCATTGTTATCTCCATCATCATTGCATATTTTTTATAGTCTTTTATTTTATTTTTTTAATTATATATCATGGATTCGTTTATTGTTTGTTTATACCTACATTTACCACATATTTGTCAGAGAAAATATATTCACATTAAGAATCTACAGCTTTTTTTTTTAGCGCAACACCTTCATTATTTGAAATATATACCATCACATTATGTCGTATCTCTTACTCCCGCCATCTTTCATCCTTTTCCCTCGACTTCCTCTGTTTCTCTTCAATATTCCTTAGAACTCTTTCGCTTGTAGGAAAAATATATTTTACTTTCATAATTTATTATGCCCTTATTTTGATATCACTTTTTGTATATTTGTATACATTTTTGCAGATTGAGAAAGCCAATATAATAATTTTACGCAAATTTGAATTTCTTGTTAAAAACGCGCAAGTCTTTGGGGGTTTTTACTTTGATTAGTTATATTACTATTTCATGAATGAATAAAAAACGGCAGATTGTAATTTTCGCTAAAATTTACTATAATTTTCTTTCTATGTGTGAAATTTGAAAATGTTTTAAAAGTTACGAGAACGTTTACAAAACTCTTATATAAATTGGAAAGATTTAAAATATTTTTTATTATAACCTTTACGATATTGGTTTTTAAACGTATAAATTAGTATACTAGATGTAATTGTGCATATAGCTGTCTTATCAAAACGAAGCTATATATATATATATTGAAGTATCAAATTAATGCGTACATCTGTACACATTAGTTTTCAGTATCATTAATATTGTTCGAATGGTTGAACTTATATATTGTGAGATGTCCTGATCAGAAATGAAAATTTCATTTATATTATAGTGCCTTTTAATTTCAATTTATTGCTATATATTAATTAAAACACGTTTTTAATTATCTCTGAACGATATTGCACCTTTCAATAACGGTGGAGCAAGTTTTTCCTTTATATTGACACCAAAATGGTAGTTAGTGAGATCGATAGCAAGCTTGTTCGATGCTCACTCGTCCCTTAACCACAAATCGTCGGTATTCTGGTTTCAAATTCGAAATATCCAACGTTGCGACCCCCTTTCTCCCGTGTCACTACACTGCATTGCAAAACGCAGTTTTGGCTTTGAAGCTTTTTCTACTATACGTATACATATATATATGCTTCACGCTGACGAACTTTGGCGGTTAGTATTGTTTTGATTCGATATACATTTTTGAATGATACGTATACACCTGTAAATGTTAACGCATCTTCGATCAACATGAATATACAATACAATTCAATATGTACGTATAGATATTGAAAAGATTTTACTTTTTAACAATATAGATCCATAAATTAATTGATACAAAGCGTATACAAAAAGCATAGATATACAGATTTTTATTTTTCAATGTTGGGCTGTGCCATTGATTTTCAAAACTGCGCCAGTAAAAATATTAGGTTCCATGCGATAGTGCGTTATATAAATAAACGTATAGTTTTAAGAAGTCAATACATATAACGACTTGATCATTGTAAACTTCTACATACAATTTGAGTTCGCATAACTGTGAAAAATATTATACAGTGTAGTAATGCTTAATGCTTAATGCTTTGGTATTTTGGCTTGGGGACAACCACAAAGATTACATTTCGAGTATAAATCTGAATTTACGGATTCAGGACATGAATTTTTCGAATCCAATTCTGTTGAAAAGAATTAAAAAAGTATATGTATGTTTTAAAATAAGAGCAGTAACGTACTAATATTTCATTGTCGAACATTCTAAAGTTGTTGTATCAGAGTACACGACTGTGTAGTTTCCTTCAAACTATCTAAATCGTACATATATATATATATATATATCGTACATGCAATTATTTAAATTTGGATACAGTTAGAAAAAATAATGGTTTTATTAGTTAATCGATAAGAGTATACGAAAATGAAAATTATTACGATTTAAGAAGATTGAAATATTACCACGGAATGAACAACAGAAGTCAGGAAATATTTCTTAGGCGTGAAACGTGCAAAGCTCCCCCACTTGAACACGACGAGAATCGTAAAATATATTCAACGAAAAATTCTGAGAAATTTTTAAAAGACAAGATCAGGACTCTTATTTTTACAAGAATGGCGTGAAACGTGACCGCGCAGTCGGATTACTTTCCACTTCATCCCTCTGGCCTCCTGAGTTTTATCGCATATTTCCACTCTGGTCCACATAGCGTTCTCTCACGCCGCAGGAACTATGTCACTACAGCTAAGATTATCACTCGAAAGACTCCTCATATTTGTTTCATTCACGATACGGAGTTGTGCGTGAGAATTAAATTTATAGATTTCCTCGTAGCACCAGAACAAAATAGTTGATTTATAAATTCAACGACAAGAGTTTAAAACATACATTTATATATAAATGCGCTTGATGGAGGAAAGAAAAGAAAATATCATGTTCCGTAAATTTAGCGAAAATCAGTCGACATATAATGCATGAGGTAAACGTTCGTAGATGATTATATTTGTAGGTAATGCGATCCAATCGAACATTTTAATCACACTGTTATAAATTAAATCATCCACGTTTCTTCAGGGCTAAGAAACACAAGTACATAAATAGATTTTTTACATCAAATTAATTTACACAAGTAAAGACGTACATATATAATGTAAAAAAAATGTTTTTATGTGAGCAACAAATGAAAGCAACGCGTCTTGGTATTTTTCGAATCGAAATAAGTCTATACCAAATGCTTATTTTCTCGGCACACTTTGGCATAATATTGTACATTCCGAAATCATAATTATATATTTCACAAAAAATGTCTATAGCTAGGGTATGAAATAATTGCGGTAAAGTAAAACGCATGCGAGAAGTAATTACCTCTCTCTCTTCATTAAAAAAAAAAAATAGTATAGGGATAGATGTATCGGTTCTATTCAAAGCTTCGTTTCTGGCCGTGTTTTAAATAAATTTTTAAAGCAATAAATACTGTGTTTAACTTTAAAATCGTAATATTATATAGTTAAATAATTATTCAGCTGGTTAAAATAATTTATACAATGATAGAGTAATTCATATAATTATGCAAAATTTTGTAAACTAGTGTGTCCAAAGCCGACACTGTAAAGTATCCAAAACCGGCGCTTTCACCCTACGATACAAGTGCGGATACGTGATCCTCGCGCTTGTGCTTTTGTCGCCCCAGTGATGCGAGTGCACTTGTGCGTGAATCACCTACTTCGCGCACTTGTATCGTAATATAGGTTCTATTATATAGATATACTGTACAATCTGTGGATATATATATAGATATATAATACATAACACTGATTTATCCAATTATATTTAAATCGCAGCTATGCAATTCACTGGAGAAATAGTGTGTACTTATACACTGATTTATGAGCAGTTGACCAATTTTCAATGAATTGCCAGTGAATTTTCACTGATCAAATTTAGAGAATCGATGAACTGCCTTTTCCCGCAGTTTTATAAGCCAATCCGACCGAAAGGTTTCTTTTCCATCGCATATGTGCGGGGTCCTTCATATTTAAAGTCACTTATAAAACTAGAATTATATTGGCTTTCTTACGAATCTGTACGAAGGATTTAACATTAAATCGCTCAGAAAATTATACTTGATTTGTGAGCTATATATTATTCCATAAATTTTACAAATCTATATAACTGTGATCGCAGAGTGTAAGCTCAACTGTTATGAGTATTCCGTATTTAAGTGGTGCAGTAGTTATTTAAAGCACATATATAACTGATATTGATAGTATAAGATGTTAGTATATATGATAATAACTTGTTCGTAAAATATGCTGTGTTGACGAAACTGAGCGTGTAATACAAGTATTAATATGTTTGTTCTTGTATCTTTGTATTCGTAACTGGACTGAGTCGCGCATATAAAAAAAAATATCTCATAAATTCGGCTAATCCCGTTCGCGAATGAAATTGCCTCGTATCTTGCCGTTAACTGGCGGATCAACTTTTTCGAACGCAAACACGCACACACGCGTCAGGATGTAAACAAATATATAATGAATTTAATTAAATTTTATAATTACGAAATAATCATTAATTCGAATTGATAAAACGAGTTGAAGGTGAAATAAATTTATACGGCGGGACGAGGCGACGTCGCACGCAGAGCAGCATCGCGGAACACCAGAATATAATTTTGCACATCAAACATTGTCAGAGAGGAATAATAAATTATGAATATACTGGGGATGATACGCGCAATTGTATATTCGCGAGATACGCGCGCGCGCGCCATTCATACGTCAACAAAACCATAAGCACCGCGTAATAGGGCAGAGCAGCAGCAGCAGTAGCAGCACCTAGTGCAACGTCAATAACAAATTCACTTGCGAAAGCTGAAATCGAAAAGGCCGTGTGTGTCTGTCGGAATATGAGAGCATATTCGCGGACGATCGCCGAGGCTATCCGCTCGTGTGCGATGCAGCTCTGCCCACAGTGACGAGCTCTGTACAAGCGCATGACAGGAACTACACTTCCGTCTGCGTTCTCTGGCATGCCTCGGTGTAGGCCTCGGATTCCAAGAGAGAGAGAGCGAGAGAGCGAGAGAGCGAGAAATGAGTGAATGTGCGTTTGAATTAAAAGCCGCGATTTCGGTTAAAATGACAGTGTTAGCCGGTGGTCCCTCGCGCTAAGCGAAATTGTTTGGCGAAGGCTGATGGAGCTATAGCCGAACGTCGACGCGGAGCTTTCATATATGTATTCGCAGTACAGGCTATCCGATGGGATTCACGTAGGTCGATCTCCTGGCTAAATTCATTACGCCAAGCGGGATGATTTTCTGCCCTGGGAGGGATGCGTCCGATCGGCTAATACTTATTCTCGCTGATTGACTGATGTTCGCGATGAAATGCTAATTTCCGTTAATATAAACAGACGTATAATTATGTTAAGGGAACTGATGGGCTTCAACACTTTGGTATATACATGTACCTATGATTCTCTGTATATGTATAATCTAATACGAATTAGACAGTTTATTATAGGCTCATATAGGCAAACGATTAAATGAATTACCGCGGAAGATTTTATTAATGTATAACATATATTTAATTAATTGTGCATCATGCATTATATACATATACAACATTGGTTTTTAGTTCATTTACGTTACGCTTTAAAACATTGCAGAGGTTAAACGCTTATGATTGTCACAGAAAAATGTGCCGAAGGAACAGTAACTGGAGAGGGTACCATGTTCTATCACTAATTTACACGAAGAATTTAATTAAGAATTACTTTCGAATTTATTGGAATATTATATAATTTTGTAAACCATATAAATAGATAATAGTCGCATAGGCACAATAAATTTCTCTTTAAGAGACTAGAAATGCTGAAACAATATTAAGATGACAAACTATATATAAAGATATGGGTTGAAAATCACTTGACAAAAGGTTCCCCTTTCCATAAATGAGATCTATTTTAAGTAAAATGGGAGAAAAATTTAAGAGAAATATGATATACGCAGTGGTGTGCTGCTGCTCCCGCGAAGTTCCCTTCTTTTTTTTCCTCTCGGCTTCACAGTAGAACTTCCCTATCATATTTCTTCCTTAGCGTTTCCGTCCCATAAAATTCGTCGTCTGCGGCGGGCCGACATTACTTTTTCGCCTAATGTATTTTTCAATTCTTCGATCCTCTGCGCGCGTACGGGGCCTTCGTTTGTGCGAGAGGAGAGCGTTTCTCCCTATACATAGCAACGCTCTATATGTATATATGCGAGAGCCACCGTGCGAGTAAAGACCGCCGAGGTCCTTTTCTTATATATATATATATATGCACGAGTATATCTATATGTATATATATATGCATCCGTCACCGAGACGAGAATGAAACGCGCGAAACGAAGGGCGACGCGAGGAGGAGGAAAGGAGAGCCTGGGAATCGAAAATCGAAGGCTTGCCTTTGTGTCGTCGCATTATAATACCAAGAGCAATAAGTTTGCTCGCGAGAAATATACCGTGTATAGTCGATATAGCTCAGCTTTATCCTTGCGACATATCTAATGCGACGAGTACAAGTATAAGCAGCTCACGTGAAATGCTACACACAGATTCACTGCTTAATGGGTTATTTTATACGATTTGCAATGCAGCTAATTCTTGTCCACTTCTACATCAGGATATATACAGTTTATCATTTGGCAAAAATGTTGAGAAATTGTTCGTGCCACTCAAGCTCGGTGCGTATAGTCGCGCAGCCAATCTTTTGAGCCGCTAAGAATTTGTTGAAGCAGCTACAGAGAAAGTAGGCGATCCGCGAGGAGGTGGCTGCACTAAGCACCAGCCATACACACTGCAGCGAATCTGTCCCTCTTGTCAATGGGTCGAGGGAGCCCCGCAGGACTGCACAGTCAGCCATTATCATAGACACACAGAGCGCGGCGATGAACATTTTATTGGTTTAACGAATTTATGCGGCGCCTGGAGTACCCATAGTAAAATCTAATATAACGAGACACAGTTGGCACGACTCGCCACCTCGTAAAACATCGAGGGGGAGGGACGGGCGACGGGCGCAACCGAGTCATCCTACATTCGGTAGCCGTCTAGTCGTGCAGGCAGGCTAGCGGCACCGGTGCGGTCGTTGTCTGGTGCAGCAGCACAGCTCCAGAAAACCGGGAGGGGGAAGGGAGACATACATCACGCGCGGCTCGACTACCACTCGGCTATCAATTTTATGTAAATATACACGTATACGTAAGCGCGTGCGAGCTCGGAGAGGAGCAGAGAGAGAGAGAGAGAGAGAGAGAGCCCGGAGCAACGCAGCATCGCCACAGCCTCGACGGCCCGCCTGCACGATGCACTGCATGCATGTATTCAACATCCATTTTCCTAGCTAGTCGGCCACGCTCTTCGCCGTAGCAGACACGCAGCGAAGACCTTAGGGCAATATCCACTGACTTCTCACCTTCTGGCACTTTGCTATTCCAACTTTACTAACGGAATTACGAGCTTTGCCGCCCCCTCTAGTTTCCCGCGTAGCCCCTACTACCCTCGGCTTTTAATAGTTGCGAATGAAGCCCTTCGCTTGATGCTCTGTGTGTGTGTGTGTGTGTGTGTGTGTGTGCGAGAGTGTGTGTCACGAGTATCAGGAGAATGCGGCAGCTCACAAAGTGCACCATTAAGATTTTCCCAGCAAGTTCGGCCTACTGCGGCTGCGTAATCAGCGAGCTGGTCGGATGTTATTCCAATCGCTACTTATATACCTCGGTGCGCTGATGCTCCGCAATTGCGGATGGTCTAGGAAACCCTGTAAATATGTAGCTCGTAATATTTTCTATTGATTTACTTCAAGACACCCCATGGAATCGTGCAAAACTATTGCTTTCGCTTACGCTCTGATCTTTTGAAACCAAATTTACCCTTCAAATAATAAGTTATTTTTTTCTTGATTTATTTAGATCCTAAAGAATATTGTGTAAGAAACCTATAATAGACTCGATAAATATCACTGTTATCTATATGCATAACATCACGATGTACTGCATAAACTTCACTTCTATACGAAACTTGTAATGCATAAATTGCGATTTCCTAACATTAAACAATCGAGAGCTTTTACATTATGTACAGTTTTGACATTTGCATTACAGTTCATCGATCATATTTTAATATATATTTGAATGAATTTAAATAAATTATATATACAAAAATAGTTCAGCAAAAATATGAGTCTGTAGTATATTGGATCGAAATGCGGTTTGTGGGGGATGAATTTAATAAATGAAGAATGCAGGCATATCAATTGAATTTGATAAACCCTTTTTTATACCTACGCATCTTTTAATAAAAATAAAAAAATTCCATATTTTCAAATTAAATCAATTTACTCTAGTAAATGATCCTTGATGTGGTTTCACTTCGACTATTGCAATAGTAGTAAAAGACAATATATTAATTTGAGCGAAATGTGATAGCTCACCTTTTGTCAAAGGAAAACCATTGTTCTCAGCTCTTTATAGATTTCTTAAAAGACCCGTATAAATCAAGAGATCCTCTAGCACTACCCACATCGTACACACATCTAACTGAATGTTTGATTTCGATAAGATCGCAGTAGCGCACAAGTTGCTGATTTTCACATTTTCTGCAATTCAAGCATTATAAGTGAAAAATTCCTTTCTTCTGGAATTTGTCATATGTTATGGATAAAATGATCGAATAAAATACTTTGATTATGAAAAATATAATCATCATAATAGAACGATGATTGAATTTTTTATTTAAGCATTAAAATCATTACACAGATTTATTTGCTATACAATTGTTGAAAATACATAGTACATTATACATTTAATTAAGTTACAGCTTTTTAGAAATGATAGAACAAGTGAGCATGCGCTTACATTTGGTTCAGACTACGTACGTAGCTTTTGTAAAAAGTTAGCAACATATTTGGATCTGCTCCCCACCATGTACCTCGAAGAAATTTGATAATATTAAGAGCTCTCTGATACCTGTACATTATTTAGTGAAATTGGGGAATAACGGTAAGTTTGTGATCGAAAATTACGCCTATAAATCGAGCGGATTCGCTTGATTTAATCGTTAAACCATTTAAATTAATAGTAGTTTCATTTGAAGGACAATTACGTAGTTTCATTGACGACGAAACGTTCATCCTTTTTAGAGTTAGAAATAAAGTTTAGAGAAAGTAGTGCTGCAGCACTATTTCTTTAATTAAGAGCACTGAATGCTCTAAAAATAACACTGTATAACTGTTAACAGTACAATGTGAAATTTTCCACTGATATGAATAAACTCGCCATGACTAGAAGGTAAACACACCCTACCTCTAAGACGGTTCGCACTAGACTCCGACGATGATTAATTTAAGAATATATACTATTTATTTAAATTATCATTTTACAATAGATAATAATCAAAAATAAAATGGGCGAAGCTCATACTTTTACTTATATTTAAGTGCATTTAAGTGAATGTTTAACACTAAATAGTATGTAAATGCCAACTTCGTCGTTTTTAAATTCGTTAAAAAATCAACTCTACAAAAGCTCAAATCTTAGAAAAACCGAGATATTCCTCTTTAAGGACCGATAGCAGTACATTTATTACAGATATCTTGAATTAGTAGATAAACTCAAAGTATAGTCAGACTGCAGGGTATCAGACAGTCTCAAATATACTCATAAATGAATAAAATTTTATCTGTTAAGTTTTGGAATTCGTAAGTTTTTCATTGAGGTTACAGTAAGCTACATTGGCCAGAATTTTATATTAAATAAAATAATAGTCTTTATATTAAAAAAAAAAAATATAATTTATATCTTTGTCGAAATAAATACTATATTTTTTAGAAAATCTAAAGCTGCATTACGTATTTATGAATGCTGTGTACTATTTTTCTAAATGCTTCAAATTGATACGGATACCACATATTTAAGTTTCCATTGGTTCAAATATTCTATCGAAAATACACAACTTGAAAAAAATTCTAAATGTGTTACATTTACATGTTACTTGTATAATTATATTTTGCAAGAATTTAATGAGTTTATAGATCAATAAGATGTACAGATATATGAATAGGTCCAAGCACAGAATTTCCAGTTTCGAAGCACCACTAGATCTAAGCATGCTTGAAAGGCAGGTGTAAGTATAATGGGCGATGGGCGCCGTACCGTTAATTAATTTCATTGTCTACCTTCATAGTACTATTGTTGTCCACGAAATTAATTAACAGCGCACAGACCTATATCGTCATTGTTATAGTGTCTTCCATTTATACCTACCCTTTTTGCAAGCTCGCAACTTGTGATGCAGATGACCGTTGCTAATGCTGCATTGTGCGCGCAGGAATGATCTTCCTTCATTAGGTCTTGCTCATAGTCATCTAGCTATACTCTAGCAGCGGTAATCTCTAGTCAAAAAATTAACAAGGTATTCTTTACATTTCTGAGTAAACTTAAGCATAGCAATCACGAGAAAACACTATATTACTGTCTATTTTCTAATTTTTAGTGCAATTTACTTTTACAATAGAGAAAATTTTATCTCAAAATAAGATTTAAGGCATTCATAGAAGATTAATTTTGCCATATCTAAGGAATAAAACATGAAGAATATTGTACTGATAGTTATATTGCATAATCTTAATAAAACTCTGAATACTTAATGATTACATTGAGTGGCAAAATATTCGAAATTCAAAGCATAGTAACAGAACTGTAATTATCACTTTTGCTTTCCAATTGCTTTGTGCGTATTTTTTAAAGAAAAAGGGCATAAAAATTATTATGGTCGAACAACCATTACTTCTGCTACACCATGCAAAATAAACTTTGAGCGTTTTCCCCTTATTACCCCTTCCCGGCTCGGTCTGCCTTGCGCGCGCCTGTCCCAGCCTTTTTATTCGCCTTATTTTCCTTCATCTTCTACTTTGACGACTTCTCTTTATAAAATGAATGAGATGCTCGTCTAATAACGCGGTAATAAGCGATGGCAGGGGCTGCCTTTGATGCTTGAAAAAGAAGTTTTCTTGCGCTTTTGATAATTCGCCTCGTCCATTGAACTAAATAAAGTTGGCAGCTGTTAATTAGCAAGAACAAAGCGATAGTGATATTTTCAAATACTCTTTGCAAGCAAAGTGACAAATCGATTCAAACTAACAAGGAGTGCCTACACCTACCGGATCACAGATTTGGTTGAAACTTTACACAGACTTTCTTTGCTGGAAAATATGAGATGCACGTGTCTATTCGTTAGTGCCAATGGGTCCTAGTATTCGGGCCCATTTAAGCCAAATATATGAAAAACCATGTTTGACTTAAAACTTTAATAGCAGGGCTAATGCTAGTGAGTTATTAGTGTTTTTTAATTGCAAGTAGTAATTTTGAACGCATTTTACAACTGAAATAAACAGTAAATTTTAAGGCCCAAAAATTATTTTAGATCTAAATTCCTAAGGAAAGTTTATGGTGTCCATTTTTGATGTACAACATTCGCTGCAATGTATAAAGGGCCAACCGTGAATTTTTATATATTTTGGTTAAATGAGCCTTAATTCCAATCCTAGGGCCCATTGCAATCAACGCCAAGGTACGTATCTCATAGTTTCTGCTAAAGAATGTCTCTGTAAAGTTTCAGGTGTGGACACTTCTTGTTAGTATTTTTTGTTATGCTATTTATTATTTCTAATATTTTAACTATACCGAGAAAAATAGTTTATTGTAATATTGCATAGTTAATTAATATTATTGTATAGTGCTATAAAAATCGATTACTTGACAACAAAAAGACACAAAGAAATTATACTCAATAAATATTTATATTCCAAAACCAGGTACATTATTCTAGAATATTCGTGCAATATAAGACATGTGGAGTATCATTTACTTTTTAATTTGTTCTTAAAGTTAATAAGAAAGTTATTATAATAATTGATTTGATTTTATAAATAATGAAAGAGAATTGAAGGGGGATCTTGTTAAAAAGAAGCGAAAAAATAAAAGAAGAATGCAGTAAGCCGTCAAGACTAAACAAATGCAAAGATGAAGATCGAGCCAAAGGTGTAAAATTTATACTCACAAGTTTAAAAAGTAAGGGAGATAAAAAGAGAATCCGCGCGCGATCTCCGAGATTATTTCGCTTTTCAAAAGTCTTCGCCTCTCAAGGTCCATTAATTTTCAAAGGCTATCCTCTCTCTTACCTTCTTTTTCTCTCTCTCTCTCTCGAGACTGTCGCGTATCCCGCAGCTTCTGCGGGGTGAGAGTAAGAGCTCGGCCAACCTTCAGCTATAGTGAAAGCCCCCAGTTTGATTAACTGCGTAAGCACGTTCGTAACTTGTTTTCAGGAAAAAGGGCTTTGCGCGAGGGATGCGCGCACGATTCTGGGTTTCTGCTGCGCGCTTGTTCTACGCAGAGCTAACGGGATTGCGTCTGCTGATATGAATAAGAATATGGTCAGCCGCCGATAGGATTTTCCAATTAATTCCGATCAAATTATTGATCCTCGAATTCTCTCGAGGCTTTTCCAGTCTACGAATTCAGCACTGCATGTTTATCGAATGCAAAATAGAATAAATACTCTAATGCATGTAACATATTTAGCCGCTTGTTAATGTTGGAATATAAAGATAAAATAATATATATAGCACAATATTGTTCAATATTTTTATTCATACCTTTATTTATGTAGTCTATTTTAAGAAATATAAAAATTCAGTGGAGACTTTTAAAAACAAGTTAGCGTGTAATATGGATTTTTTCGCATATATTTTTTATTTGAGAAAATATGTTAAGGCAGTGACTAAACACACAAAAAACATATTTTTCATATAGAATTTCTGACAACAGAAGATTAAGTAAGCTGCAGTTTAAAACATTCTTTGCAATATGAGAATAATAAAAAAAGTGATTCTTGTTATTTGTAGCAGAAAGCAGCTTCTGCACTCTCTAAATTTGAAAATGTGAAAACTCGTCCACGTAGTAGAAAACTGTGCATATGCACATGAAAAAATGCGAAATTAAAAAATTTTACATTTTTTTAAATGTAATTTCACTTAAAGGTGTGTGCATGTGCATTTTTCTATTAAGAGGACAAGTTTTATCATTTTCAAAAGAGAATAATTTCATAGAAAACTGCGATGTTGAAAGCTCAGTCAGTGAAACAAGTCCGAAATAGTCAGGCAATAGGCGATCCATAAACGTTCCTCTTTTTAGAGAATTTACACTATTTTTCCCTAAAATTTTGATTATGCTATTATTATAATGAAAACAATAACCAAGAATAAGATCATTGTGAAAATAAAAGAAAGTATGTTCCAAAATATCTAATCAAATTGATCTACTTTGTCAAACTAATTAGAAAATAAAATGCTGTTGTACTTTTTCTATCACCTTCTAGTTGTAAAATGTATATATCATTTATATAATTTTCATAAAACTTTGCAATCAAAGTATCTTGTCTAAACATATATTTGTAAAAACATTTCACTTTCAGTCTATATGAAATTAATGGTTATCAAAAATTCTTTTATCTCCAATTTTTCAACTGCACTTGAGTAATAAAAAAATAAACAAATTTATAGAAAAAACTAGTACTTGTATAAGTTTAATTACATTGAAGTGATTGAAAAAAAAAAAAAAAAAAA
>UELV01175699.1:0-16066 GCA_900490015.1 Megastigmus stigmatizans | reverse complement strand
TCTCTCTCTCTCTCTCTCTCTGACTGCCCGCGTACTTTGGACGAACGTTTAATTGAATTTCAAGTTTTTTTACCTCAATCGTTTTGTGTACGCGTCGCGAGAGGTCGTGTTTGGAAAGTGGCAGCGACAAGGTTTTTTCGAAAAAATCCATAGACTTGGTGATATCAACGATGAAACTTGGATGAAGTTTTTTTTGTTAGTATACTGTAAGTGGCATAGGTAACGTTATTATTATAAATTGCCAATAGGAATTGATACCGAAGTCGAGTAAATATATATCCAGTGTACAGCATTGGTCAAGTCATGCAACAACTTAATTCGAACGCGAGGTTATATTTGCAAGCAGTATTAATTTTGCTCGGTAATTATACCAAATTTTACGTTGGCCGCTAAAACTTTGTTCTCCCGCGCGAACCCATTCAAATGATACGAAATATATAGACACGCGGAGTGGGTCGTATACTATGCGCGAGAACCGCAACCAATCAGATAACGAGCTCAACTTTTCTGCTATACTCGTGGGCGCTTCGAGGCGCGCGCAACACAAACTTTGATTAAACAATTAAACGTGTGCTTCGCAGCGCCTTTGGAAAGTATAGCGCTGCTGCCGCCGTCGAAAAAAGAAAAAGAAACGAAGGTATAGGTGCGAGAAAGTGTAGATTGAATGAAAATTATAAGCCCGGAGTGAATTGTTGCGGATGCAGAAATAAAAAAATGTGCTTCAAAGGTATGAGTTCGCGTAGCTGCGCTTCGTGGTCGTGCGGAACTGCTTATACGCCGTGTCCTGCAATGAGAGAAATATAAAAAACAAGAGAATACACGAATGCGAAGAACGGAGAAGAGGATGTGATGACGCACGTATAGAAGACGCACGTATATGACTGTGCGGTAAACGAGTGAAAGGAGAGAAATAGGATGAATGAGAAATAATAAAAAGGGCGAAGAGAAATGGTGGACTAGATATATGTTGGGTGTGTGTGTGTGGTGGAGAAATAAAAGTGGATACAAATATATTGTTTTGGGGAATCGATTTAGTGGTGCGATGCAGGTGGATCATATATACATACGATATCGGTGAGAAAAACTCTTCGTGTAAGATATAAGCCTGTAATACAGTTTTGGAGGCGATTATTTCTGAACGTGCTGAACTATTCCAGTCCTGGTCTATGTTCAGCTTTATATAATTGGGTCACAAAGTCAAGAACAAGTTTTCGATTTACAGATTTTCAACATCTCAAATGAGAAACGTTAATCTTGTAAATTTCCATTTCATTGAGAATTCGTAATATTGTTATATTCTAAAATTTCTCACATTTGAAAGAGAGAGTGACAAAAACCATTTCCAAAATCATTATTTTCATTTATGTGCCAATTGAAATCGTCACGAAACGTATTGTCAAACATCAGAACAAGTGATTACGCAATACAGGATGTCTACAATAAAGTAACTGCTACATAATGAAAAGAAGCGAAAGAAATTTAGAGGGAAGAGTGAGAGAGTGAGAGAGAGAGAAGAAACAAGTCCGTAAAGCGTCGCGGCACGCCATAAAACCGCGCGACCGCGACTCTCTGGTCGCGATATAAACTGCCCTTGCATTAAAGTGCATTGCGCGCCGAGAGCGTGGCAGATAAAGAAAAAGCGAGACGTACGCGCGTGGGAGAGCCTAGGAGGAAGAGCATCACAGGCGGAACGAGATACCGTGCATAAGGGAGGAGGAGGAGGAGGAGGAGGAGAAAAAGACGGTCGCGCGGAGCGGACAAAAGGTGGTTGGGTGGGGGAGAAAAAAAATCCAGCGGTCTGAGGAGAGGGAGAGAACAAGAGAATAATGAGAGGAAGGAGAGGGAGAAACTAGAAAAACAAAGGAGATTAGGGTAAAAGAGTGAGAGTGAGGGAGAGAGAGAAAGAGAGAGAGAGAGAAGCGTTATGCGTGGGAGTTTTTATACACGCGCGGCATATAATGAAATGAAAGTATGGCCGCGGCTGGAACTGAATTCTTTTGCGCGTTTTGTTCTCGCGGCCTTACCCTCCCTTGTTTTTTATTTACATGTACGGTTTAATTTAGTGGGGGTGGCTTCTGCTCCGCTTGTTGCATTGAGTTTTCAATTGTGTGTGTGCGAGAGAGACAGGGGGGGTTGCTCCAGAATGTACTTGAGATGCTTTACGAGTGGAGGTTATTTATATGGGGCCGCCAAGCTTTTTGTATATAAGCGCCGCATATTTGCAAACTTTTTCCGTTGTCCTACTCCTACCCGTTAGTGAGTGGAACCCGCGCCCAGACTCTGACGATTCGGAGATTGCTGAATTTTGTTTTATACCCGCGCGGCTGTGGCGGCGGCGACAGTGGCTTTTAAGCTTCCCCGAGCTTTTGAGTACTCATGAATTAACGTTAATCCGCGCTGCGGATCGTGTGTGTTCATGTGTATGTGTGTGAAGCGCTGCGGAGAGAGCAGTTGACTCGACGAATATCGCTGCGTTTAGCGCAATGACGTAATGAAGCAGAGCTCGGTAAAACTTTAATGAAAGTGGGTTTTTGTCGGCTGGTTATGATAGAATATTATGAGTGCACAGGTTAATGTTATGCTGACTATAAGAGGACTGAGAAAAATTATGTGTATTTAAATAACCGATGCCTTGCTTGAAAGTTTTAAAGATTGACAAGTTGACGGCAGATTAGACTTTATATACAACGGTTGTTTGTTTATGCAACTCTTGTCAGATTTAAAAAGATAGTAATATTGACTAATAAATTTACCAAGTCATATTGATTAGACTTAGTAATGGTGAACTTCTTCTCTGAAGTAACTTTCGATAGAAGATTCATTAAGAACAAGTGTTTTGTTGTATTCGACTATTTCTATTTTATATTTAAGCAGAGGGTACGATAAACTTTGTCCCTGTTTAAATTTCACGTCTTTTTACGAATTAAATGTTTGTACAATTTGATGAGTGATCTTACTAAATTCTATATTAGCAAAAATAGTAATGGAACTGGCTTGTATAGATGTAACAGTTGTCGCGGTATGAATCTTCTTTCCCTAAACGTTGGTTTCTCAACGCCGAAATTCACAAACTTTAATAAAAATGCCATTATTCCACTGTAACGAATACACCCGAAAGTTGCACAAAACAGCTCAGTCCGCGCTCTTTAGTTTCGCCACCGTTCGCGTCTGCAGTGCAGAAAGCCCAAAGCCGCATCTATTATCGCACACGGGCAATTTCAATACCGCGTAGCCCGAAATGTCGCTCTCTCGGTTGCGTTCCTCCTCAGCTGCTGGCAGCAGATCTCGATTCTCTCTCTCTCGAGTCGGCAGCAATCATAGTTTCGAGAAAAAGGCGTCAGGAGAAATTACGATACACGACAACACGCCCTGAGAACACACACACACACACAGCAACGCGGAACACGTTGTCTCTCTTTCGCGCTAACCGAAAACTCGTCTCCGGAAAAACGAGAGGACCAAAAGAAAAATAGGGTAGCAGTCGGCCTACACACTACGCGCATACTCCGCTGAATCACTCGTCTCGAAAAAAGAGATAGAGAGACTGCGCAGTACACAATGCGAATAAGAGAGAGAGAGAGAGAGACAGAGTCGTGTGTGTCGCTCTTGTCGGTTAAACGCGCGCACGGTTTCGCGTCAAATGAGCAGCGGCGGTGGCGCACACTGCACACGCGCATAAGGTAAACCGCAGCAGAGGAGAGAGCGACGGAGAGAGAAGCGAAAATTTCCTCCGTCTCTGTCTCGCTGCTGCTGCAGCAGTGGCACACATGCGCGCGCGTCAACCGGTGCAGCATGTGCAGCGACACTTGGCTCGCGTGCACTTCTCTCTCTCTCTCTCTCTCTAGTTCTGCGGGTCTTTTTGTTGGGCCGCGCGCGCGCCGCAAACCGGAGCTGCTCTCTCTCGAGCGCGCGAGCGGAGTTGTTACCTCTGCTATACCTACCCGTTGCTCTCGATTGCTCCTTTTTCCCCCTCTCGCTCTATCTCTGTCGTCGTAGTCGTGTGTCGTTCGATTACCGCGAGTCTCTCTGGGTATTTTTGGTTGTCGCGGACGCTCTTGGATTTGGAGGGAAACGCGTGGACGGTTTGGGACTTATAAATAGGAGAGCGACTTGAGTGGACTCGCTATCGACGTGTGCACTTGTTAGCTTTGTTTTTTCCCCCTAGATTCGGAGATTGCTATTTGGAATTTTAGTGCGCGTTCGAGTATGTATGTTAAGTAAGGGGTGTAAGTGCTTCTTGACGCTTACTGCGTGGACGTTAATTGATGATTGTTAGCACGCGAGTGCACCCGGCTAATCGTCGTGTATATATATATATATAATTATTTTGTGAATTGCTTTAATGATGATTAGATATTATAGAATGTTATCGATCAATTTTTCATTGAATAATCTGTATCAACAAATGTTTTCTTACTCAATAATTCAGTTAGATAATTTATTAATAATTCTTGTGCTGATTAAAAATATATACACAGCTTATTTGATAAGATTAAATAGTAGTGAGTTCATAATTTAGATTATTAACTATGGTTCAGAATAGTATAGATGTGCACGGAATGTCATTAATTCATTTTTATTCATTCAGTATAAAAAAGATTTCATCTCAAATTTCATATAGGAAAAGGCTCTGGCTCGCAAACGCGGTTTTTTAATGCTATTTCGACTAATATAAAGTTCTTATAAACTGAGATATTTTGAGATAGAATCTTTTCTCCTCAAGACGATGATTTATAGTATTATTAATTGAAAAATTTTTGTTTGTCATTTACTACGTTCAATTCGCTTATTTACAGAGTAAAAATTTCATTATTATTTTTATTTTTATTATTCGTCATGAATGCTTGAGAGAAATATTTCCTTACAACTAAAATGTGTTTAAAAAGGATTTTAATAAATGGAAACTTGAGTAAATATGAATTTATTTAAAATCAGATTACACATTAAATACATAATTTTTTTTTTAATAATTCTTATTTTATTTTATCCGATTGAAATCGTATGCAATATTCATCACTCAATGTCTAGGTGTTTTATTTTACCTCATGCAAGATGTGAACCTGTGAATAACATTGTTGAATATAAATTCACATATTTATTGTCGATCTCAACATTGTTTACGCAACAGGGAGAAAGACAAGAGAAGAATTTCATTTACGAATAATCAAGACTTTCTAATCTGTGATTTCCTAGATAAAAGAAATGACCAAATGCGATGTAACACAAAAAAAACAATACATTGTTGACGCACTAAACTTTAGCTATAGATTAAAATCAGTCTCACAAGTATCCAGTGTGCCGACTAAAGGTACATTTTCTCAAATTAGCATCTCGGAAACATATTAAAAAAAGCTTCTTCATTATTCGCGGCGAAGAAGGAAAAAGTACTTTTGACAAATTGAGAAGAAGAAGGGGGAAAAAAAAGTGAAACAAAATATCTGACTTGTCATTAAAAAGGTAGTTTAACGAGGGACAAAAAATTTATGTAAACTAATTCCAATTTATTAAAGGGGCGAAGCCGGTAGAGAGAACGTTGTCGCGACATGGTAATCATTCCGTAAGAGGGGGACGGCGGAATATTTTATTATCAGGATGTACCCACCACCGAAGGATGAAAAAGTGACGAGAGAAGGAGAGAGGGAGAGAGAGGGAGGGAGAGAAGGAAGGCGAGGTGCTGGTTTTCCGGCCAAAGTACCGTATAAGGGACGATAATTAACGAGACGCGCGCGCGTCTCCGTCGAGGCGAAGAATAATTGCGATGATACTGGCGCTCGAGATTAAACCGGCCCCAGGCCGGTCTTCCTCTCTCCTTCTCTCCTCCTTTCCCTCTTACTCTCTCTCTCTCTCTCTCTCTCTCTCTCTCTCTCTCTCTCTCTCTCTCTCTCCTCTCTACCGACTATCTCCGCCGAGTCGTAATTGCAGCTTGCATAGACATTAGACGGCCACTTGACAGAAGTCAATCCAATAAGTCGTCTTGCCAAGTGCGGCGATTTTCGGGTCTAGTATACGCAGCCGCAGAGAGAGAGAGAGAGAGAGAGAGAGAGAGAGTAGAATGGAGACGTGGATCACTCGCTCCCGCGGCGCGCCGAAGCGACGAATTCTGCCAAGATGCTGTAATGAGATAGAGAATGGAGAGAGTTTCTTCGTGGCTTTTTGCTTTTATTTCTTTTTCGGCGCGCGCGTAAAGTCTGTTTGCCCTCGGTGCGCGGTTGGACACTGGAAATTGCAAAGTGCTAACGATTTTTGTCTGTTAAATTAACGGAGAAATGCCGAGTGATTTATCAAAGACTTTATATATGTACCCGCGGGGTTTCCATTTAACGGACAAATGATTGTCCAAAGTGGTAGACGGGCCGAGTGCCACTTGGTTTTAATAGGTTTTTACATTCTATATCGTATAACTTGTAAGACTTTACTAACGAATACAAGTGTTATATAGAATAACGTTTAAATAAAATTAGGTTATAGTGTTTTCTGTTTTTCGTAAAAATAAAAAAGGTTATACTCTTTGATGTAATAGAGTATGAAGATATTGTTAAAAATTCCCTTGTAATTTTTAAAAGAAAATTAAATGTAAACTTAAACATATAACAGGTCTTGAAACTGCATTTATTTTCACCCTTTACGTTATTAGCAAGTTTCCTAAAGGTAGAAATATTAAGAATGAAAATATAATTGTATCATAATGCATAAAATGAATTACGCACTTGCTCAAACATATTCCAGCGGTTTAGCCAATTACTAAACTTAAAAATTGCAAAGACAACATTAGAAAGCACATTTAGCATTTAGTCTTTACTTATAAGGCAGTACAAAGTATAAATATGACTTTCGAACCATTTTATCAAGATTAACGTAAAAGGATTTGAGGCAGGACGAGTGTGCAAGTAGTAGAAGTTATCTTACACGTACCTTCTTATACTTTGGATAAGACGACCCCTTTAGTTACACAAGAGGATTCTCAGAGTCAGCTGATTGGTAACTAAGGTGGCATGGGAATTTCCCGCAAAGATAATTTGAATTTCCAAGGAATGAATGACTTTTAATTATCCTCTTAATTTACTTTTAACGTATAACTTGCCATTTGCACATCTCGATTTAAACGTAAAATCTGAAAATTTTAATCGCTACCCAACGATCTTATATGCAGAAATATCGTCAATTTTCTTAAAATAAAACCTCTTATGCAGATTACTGACCTAGTTTTTACAATTGCTCTTGATAAAAAGAAACAAAAAATGTCTGAAAAATGTTAAGCTACAATCTGAAGTGAACGTTTATAATCACTTCATTGCGATAACAAATTACAAATAATACGAAATTATCATTTTCGATAAAACCACATATATAAACAACAAGAAATGTATTATATTCTTTTATTTGCAGAATAAGAATATTTAACTACAAAATAAATCTTTAACGCTCGATTAAAACAAGCCTAAGTTTCAATTATGAAAAATCACTCTAGCAAACTGATGTGTATGTTTCCATTTGGAAGAGCGATTTCATTTGAGTAATAATAATCTGTGTCAGTGCAATAAAATAAAAGAAAATTACAATAACAGATGTTAGCTCAGCAGCTTGAAGTAAATAAATATTATAAACATCACGAGCCATTCGATACTTTTTGAATTATCCATTTAGAAAAAAACAGCTTTTAATCATGCTCATATTTTTTTCAATACCGAATCAGAACGTAATGGAATATTTACCAGCGTCATATGATAACATTCGATACGAGGTAGACTATTTTGAAATATCTTTTTCACGGGGGAATAATGTATTTACGAAAGAAAATGTATAAACTTACCTCGTTTACAATCTCGCTAAATTCAAAGAGATTTGTTAAAAACATTATATGTACAGAAAATATTATTCGATCTCTCAATGCTATGTAATGAAATATTATATGAATAAAGAATGATTTGAGAAGTTGTGATGTTTATAGAGTAATGATAGATTTGTTATATAATATTGATATTGTATATACATATATATACGTAATACATTATATTAATATTTCGGGGTCAACGAACCATCGGCTTTACACAGCATATATACGCATACACGAGTCTCTGGAAAGCATGAGCTATCGCGTGTTGCTAAATTGAAAGTACGAAATAGCCATTTATCGACGCAGACATTTGCAAACTGACTATTTACAATTTTATTGATAAATAAATGCCTGCGATTATTAATAAACTGTAAAAGCTTATTACCATCCATTCCGTTTCTGATGTTCTTGCGAATATCAATTATGATAAGCAAAATTTATCAAATAATACGTAATCAAATTGAAACTGTTGTAAATAGGCTATTGTGGGAATTTCACTTATATATCTATTTCCAAGCTGCATTTATATACCTATAAAATAGAATAAACACTTACTAACAGCTACTAACAATAGTAACTCAGCTATACAGCATAAAGTCCTCACGAGGATACTATTATTTCTGTTGAATTCGAAGAGCGTAAATTCTAACAAAAATAGATCTTGTAATATTCGTCAATGTGCAAAAGAAATCCCGATACAATTCCAAACTTAAAAAGAAAAACCGCGTCCACGCAAAAGTAGGTGCGGAATAAAACCAAGACTGCACGCAGATCGAGGCGTAGCTGTACGCAGATATACACAGCTTTTATCTCTACAAGGATACACCTGGCCGATCACATTCCAGATCGGCGAATCGTTCGCGCGCGCCGCGACGATCGGCTCGCTTTGTAAAGCTGCCAAGCGCGATTAGGTCTCTCCCGAACTCGAGTGCATATAGCCTGTCAACGTCTCAGCTCTATTTATATAAAAGCAGTCGGCAGGGCACGCGCGATCTGTTGATTTGAAGCGGCATTGCACCGATGATGTTAATGAGGGGACGGGGGCTATTGTGTCGAGCTGTGATCTGGCAATGACTCGGGCTTGGATGCGGATCGACGCGCTTTTTGTGTCTCGTCATCGTTGTATATCGGGATAGCGATATGTCGAGTGGATTATTACGTGGGGATTCGATTGAATGGGGTTGGAGATTAGCTGTGTGATTTATTCTTGGGAGATTTTGGTTTTCTCGAGTGATAAAACTTAATTTGTTTGTTTAAAAACACAAAAATTGCTCGTGAAGATAATAAATTAAAGCATTGACGAAGTAGAGACGACACATATTGTGTATATTAAGAACATGAATTTTACTTGTACTATTGGCATCAGTACAAATTATGCATTTTTATTGTAGTTATGTACATCAGAAAAATATCTTTCACTAATGTTCTTTCGAAAATCACTTTTATATTTATTGTTTATATAGATGCAATTATTAAATAATCATCTGATGTCTATTGATTAATTAAAATAGCTTGATATATTATTTTACTATTAGAACATAACTAAATACTAAATTCATTTAGTCGCGATTATATAATTTTTATATTTTATTTATTTATTTATTTATAAGTACGTTAATTACTTTTGTGACTCCGAAAGAATCCCGGATACTCCCTATTTTATTGATTTCCTAAGTACTCAATGTTTAGAAGACATTATAGGGATGCATAAGAAAAAGGTGATTATCCGCTTTGGACTCGGTTATGCAATTATCCAATACATATGGCATTATCAGCATCATAAATAAAAAAAAAATTGATCCCTGAAAATCGCCAGCTAAAGAGCTTGAATCTTTTTTAAAATGAAATGTATCTATACATGCACTAATTGATATATAGTATCAGTTTCATATATACTTACTTTTACAACTTTAATGGATGCGGAATTGAGATATGCTTAGTTATACAACAAACAATCGGTGATTGAATTTATATACTATTTCTAATCATAATATTGTTACATAAAAATAGTTACACAGTTTCACCAATTCCCTATACACAAATATCATAAAAAATGCATTTCAATTAATTCGATTTCGTTCGATTCCCATCCCGCGTATACACACATCGGCAAATAAAAGCGATCCCTTCGCTAACGGAATGCGAGATAAAATGTTTTAATTTAAGTTGCGGCCATTTCCCCCATAATGCTATCAAGATGCAAGCAAATCATGTACAGATTTCGCAGTCAAGTCAACAAGACATGTGCACACACATACTCGCTTGCGCGCTTATGCTCGCACAGTTCCACACACACACGCGCACACACTTACACAAACACATGCGGGGAGCTTAAATCTACTCTAGCATCTAGGCGGCTGCGGTTGTGGCGCTGTAATTGAGTTAGGTAATATTAATGAGCTTTAAATGCATGTCGAGGTCAAATAGTTTAATCCACTCACGCCCGCATTGCGCAGCAATTCTGCATTTCCTTTATAAGGGCTTTAGTTTTTTTTTTTTTACATTCGCAACAATTATACATTTGCCCACTGCTGCAGACGACTTGCGAAAATATAAGTTTGGGGTACTTTTAAGCATCCATAACGTTCAGCCAAAGTTACGCAAGACTGGCGCAATGACTCGTCGCACTTTTTCGTAGACTCTCCGCTCAAAGGGTTCCATGAGAGATCGAGAGGCTTGGAAACGCTGTACGATTAGTCGTGAGCGCTGCAACGGCGGCGGCGGCGGCGGCGGCGACGGGGGCCCTAAACAAAGCAGCGAAGATATTAGCGAAATTGCGTCTGTTTGTTGCGAGCACTGTAATTACGGACTCTCGAGCGTTGCGCGCGGTGCGAAACGCCCGCAGGCCACCACACGCGAGAATGACGCCGGCGACTATGTGCCATAATGTTAACGATAATAACGACACCGATAATGATGACTATATGCATAATCAGTCACGTACCTGTCGAACGCCCACGGCTTCGCAAGTTCTTCACTGTATGAGAAATCCCGAAATTCCGGGTACACATTTTGTGTAATGCAGTTATTGTTGCGAGGCTGTGTTTGCCTGCGAGCTGTGCGCGCAGCCATTGATTATTATCGGTATTGAATTGTCCGATTCGCGATCAATTACCTCAGCATTGGATGCTATGAGTTGTAAACGACACATTTCGGAGAGAACCTGTACGAGCTTGCAATTGAGTTTACTTTGAATATTAAGTTTTGATGAAATGAACGATTCTCGATCGCGTTCGAATAGTTCGATTTCTTAAACAAGTTACACGATTTTCAGTGTCAAATATCAGATTCTGTTGTGCAAGTATACAACTGGAATATTTGCATGACACGAAAGTCATAATAAGTAAATTCTGTCTTTATAAGCTCGATTTTTTCAAGGCTATATATAAATACGTTGAATTAAATGGAGCAATCGCATTTAAAATTACTTAAAACACACGCGGATCATTAAATTTAAAGCACAAAACGTATGACAGTATGAGGATTTGAAAAAGCAACAATATTTGCATGTAAGTAAAGTGTCCCAGGTAAGGCTAGACGAGCATTAAGGTGCATATAAATAGTAAGCGCGGGTGTACAGTAGACGGATACGGCGTGTATCCCTATGCGCGCAGTTGGGCGCCATTTGTCAAAAGAGCCGTGTGAGCCACTAAGTATACACACACGTAGTAGCGAGTATACGGTGATTCAGGAAATACGCGGCGCGGCGGTGTCCCGCATTGTCCGCACTATGCGCCTCACGTACTCTTGCCTGAGATTACAGCAGCAGCCTCGACGCGGTGGACTTCACCTCGCGAGCGGAAAGCTATGCGGATACTCCGTACTGGCGTTGCGTCACTCGATGATCCTTTATATATATCGTTGATTCTTCGAAGACTGCAAGTGTGAGAGTTGGTGAAAGTTTGGGTGATGAGCTTTTTTGTGGTTTTGTGTGGGGTTACTAACGATTTGGTTGTGAAAGTTGTGCCAACTGGTTTTTATTCCAAGTCAAGGTTGATATTAATAAAGATTAGCATTGATCTTCTGATCGTTAGACTTCTTTTAGAAGGTTCACTATAAAATTGGCTTATTAAGTTGTCATATCGGAAATGTGATTATTTTTTATGCTCGTGTAGTAGGTGGTTTATTTAACTAATGCTGTCAACAAACTGTAATTATATTATCTGAGCATCAAAGTGGTATTTTTTATTTATGTTATCGTTAGAGTCTAATTGATTATATGTCGCATGTGTTTAATAAATTAAAGCACCGATTGATATCAATATGCTTTGTAGTGCTGTTCTCTTGAATTATTTATGCCGCCGCTGTGCGGAGATCGAATAAGCTTTTAATATATAGACAAGCTACTCAAGATGCTAAATGTCACTTGATACTATCTACTTAACTAGATAAAGTTATGTAAATTACATATTTAAATACTTATTCAAAGTATAATCTAAGATGAACAAATTTAATAGATTCTAGAGGCATCGCAAAAGTGTGAGTGCACTATGAAATCTCATGATTGCATAAGCAAATTATAACGAATAAAATTAGTGCAATCAATGATCGATTGCAAAATATTCAAACCCACGAAAACTTTTCCCAGAAACTTATACCACAGTGATTTCGCAAATATCGTAATAGGTATAGAGTCGCGAACTTGGTCTTATAATTAACGAGCTCGCGGACTTGGATTGTCACCGTCAGCAATCGGCATCTTTCCGCAAGTCCATTCCGGTATATCCCTTATTCCCTCCCCTTTTTGTTCTCTCGCTCGACCTTTTCCATCACTTTCCTTCCTCCTCTCTGTTTCTTATACCTTCGTTCGCAAGGGGCCGCGGCTCTTAAGTTCTTAGCTCATCTTCAGAGAAATGCTTCGCTCGCAGTCTCACCCAGACACCGAGATGCAAATTATGAAAACGTATATACGTGTATATAACATGCAGAGGCGCGTGTACAGTGCGCGATGCTCGTTTATCTTGCCAAAAACTTTCGCGGCGCATAGCCCCCGCCCCGGTAATACTTGAATTTTCCGGAATTTTTCGTGCCTCACCCAGGGCGCGCGCGCGAAAGACCAATTTGTCTTATTCTCCGAGTTTGTTTGTCTGATTTAATTGTGTTAAAAATACTTGGGCGCAAAACTGTGTTTACGAAAGTAGCGTCAAAATGTTTGCACTCGCCAAAGCGCAATCATAAATATCCGCCCTATCTGAGAAGAGGCTTTTATAAGAGTTTATAATGTACAAACAGCAATGGAAGATTACGCTATAGTTGTAGAGAGAGTCACGGATGAACTTATTAAACGAGAGAATCAAAACGAGTTGTTTTCCGCATTTAATAAATTCTGCACGACGACGCTAATCACTTTTAAGTGGGTTAAAAAATAACGATGGCTCACACGCGCGCGTGTATATACACACGGTATACGGGGAGAGTGTGGTGGCAATTTCGCGCAGCTTTCTAAAATAAACCTACATAAAACCGCGAGTCCATAATTATACCGTAAAAAGTTAGTGCGTGGCTAAACTTGACACTCTCTCTCTCTCTCTCTCTCTAGTCTAAAATTTCTAACTGTGTCAGTCTCTGCGCTAACAAGCTAACAAGCCGACGTGTGTACGTGTGTTGCCGCACCTTCGGGCCATGGATGTTAATCAAACTTAGCGTTGGATGTATTAACGGTTATACCCAAATAATGAAGCGCGCGGTTAGGACGACCATTCGTCTTGATATATTCGTACATACCAGGGCATATCAGAAGTGAAAGATGCTTTTGTTCACAGGATGAATATGCGATCGAGCCTGTAAATGATTTAATGGGCTTTCGGTAGGTATAACACAATCATCCTAGTTTTACTAAGATGCAATGCATATAAATTAATAACGCGATTGGCGATTAATTGAAACGGATTATGTATCTACTGCTAAGATGATTATTTAAGCTGACCCGAATATCAGATTCGAATATTGTTTAAATGATTGATTTGACGGATAAATCAAATTTAAGAACTACGACTTTTAAATGACATATAAATGTATAAGTCGTAAATTATATTTACGATATATACGATTTACGATGCAAGGATTGCGATAGAGCTATATATTTCGACTAAGAGAAATATTTTTTGCGGTATAGTTTTATTGAAATTTATGTCCCACGTATAGAAAATCGAAGGAAACGAATATATAAAGGAAATATGATTCTGTATATTGCCTGGAATCAAAGTAATAGTTTAGTGATATTTTAACTTCAAAACTTACTACATTTAAGGATAATTTTTATCAAATAACCTGATAATTTTGATCCCTTATACGTAACAAAGTTATCAACACAGTTTGAAAAAGATTTCATTAGCGCTAGAAGAAATCAAACCGCAATTATCGGCTCATTACCGAGCCTTAACCCGATCACACCTATACGGCTCAGCAGCAGGAGCGATTATTTCCGCGCGAGAAGCGTCCAGCAACTCGGTAAGTAAATAATATGCTCCAATTGTTCGGGGGGCATACGGTGGTGGTTCTCTGGCCTCGGGCCGTTGGGCCATATAGCTAAGAGAAGGGAGATTCGCATGCCAGTTCAATGCCGCAGCCGGCGGCGAGAGTCTGCCACTGATACGACCATCCCGCGCGTTTCGCTTTAAACTCGATGCTTAGACAATAATGGCGAAACCAGAGAGAGAGAGAGAGAGAGAGAGGAGTCGAATTCCGCAAGTAGAATGGGCACTGGATAGATTGCCGCTGGTCTGCGCAGCCGGTCAAACGTTTGTCTCGAGAAATTAAAATTTTATTCGGTGCGGGATGCTGGATGGATTTTTGGGTGGGTCAAATTGGTTCTGCGCTTAGTTATTCTTTATTGGGCCGCGATTTAGTATTGTATCTATTGGTGCTTAGTTATATTTTTTTTACGATGGCGTATTTTATTACCTTGTTTATTGGCGAATGGGAGTGGAAAGCGAAGTTTTGGGTGTGTGCAACCTGATCGAATTATTTTTGTGAAAATTGAATTGTTCAAATTGAATTGTAAACTTAAAGACCTAATACCCTGGTGGAAACATAAAATATTTTTTACCTAGTAACCAGACATTACAAGCCATCATAAAGAAAGAAATGACCAACAATACTAGTTGGTTTGTAATCATGTGTGAAACGCATTTTATGCTGCATTTATAACCTATCTATTAGATTCATTCAAAATTAAATTAAATTTATTACTCAGGAATATAGTTACCATCGCAAGTATAAACAGTAGCATATGGCCTAGTAATGCATGTTAGAAACTGGATATTTCTCTTAGCGATTATAATCACAATATTTTCATTTCTACCAGGGTATACCTGACTAATTATTTAAAAAAATATCCATAAACGTGGTTACCTCAATCCCATACCATAAATAATCATTAATACTATATCATTTTAACATACTTTTTTTGTGGCTTTGTTGCGGGTAAGTTTCTTACATAGCCTTTATAAAGATCGCTTTACATAAGTTACAAAAATGATTAATATATAAATTAATGATATTATAGTCGAGCAATTAGCATTCGAGCGCGTATATCGATAGACTTAACGGATATAATCGCGCTTACGCAATTTTTCCTCAAGTTTTTTTTTCTTAGCCGCGAATTCTTGCGTTCTCCTACAGATCTCACTCGCTGGAGTGTGTTTTTTTCCCGAAAATTCGCTGAATTAGTGAAAGTTCACTTCACGCACACACTGGTGTCCCGCTATACTTACGGTCGCGTATAGAAACTTCAGAGGAGGCCGCAGAAAAATCGCAGGCCAATGTATATATCTCACTGGGCAAAAACAAGGAAGTACTCGTAAATACCATACATCTCTACGTTATTTCGGTTAAAGTTACGTGCAACAAAAAAAAAATGTCCGTGGTTTACTTGAAAATACAAAAGTCGCTGTTTCCCGCACAGTTTAAGTATATATATTGTATAAGCTTAGCGGAGCATGTAAACGTTCTCCCAGAAAATGAGCTCAAGTACAAGAAAGCAAGGCCTGGCCGCCGTTGTTAGACGAGGCAAGATCTTAGGCACGCGGTTAGCGGGGGATCGAATCCGGCCCGCGAAACTATACGAAAGTTCATAATTCAAATCGCGAGCCGCCGCCGCCGCCGCGCGAGTGCCACATATATAGCCGGCGTGGAAATAACAAAGATGGTTGTTGTTGCGCAGACTCTCTCTCTCTCTCTCTCTCTCTCTCTCTCTCTCTCTCTCTCTCTCTCTCTCTCTCTCTCTCTCTC
>UELV01175698.1:17562-36443 GCA_900490015.1 Megastigmus stigmatizans | reverse complement strand
GCTCCGGACATACGATTTTGTTCAAAATTTTTTTGTAGCCTAATCTTATGATAAGAAATGATATTCCGAAATAAAATTGATGGACTCTCTAAATTCTGAGGAGATAGACGTTAAGTTCACTTTCATCCCCCGTCTAGGGGTAGTTCCGGACATACGATTTCGTTCAAAATTTTTTTATAGCCTAATTTTGCGATAACAAATGATATTCCGAAATAAAATCTATGGTCTAAGAAAAAATTTTTTTCGTTGCATTCCAACGTTGCAAACTTCAGACTCATTTGAGCTATGAGATTCAATCTGAATAATGAATTAATCTTCGAATATATTCTCGAATGTAAGGTATAAAATCAAAGAAGAAGATATTCACGTATCATTAAAGATCGATTAAATTTTAATAAACACTGAATTATTCATTTGACTAAAGCCGTCGTTTAATAATAGCCGATCATTTTTTGATAATAGTTGTTTCAGCTAACGTAGCGATACATTCAAAGTAAAAAGAGGTGATCATCAGTAATACCTTTTCAATAAATTCATCGTAGTAATAGAATTTGTCAATAGACTTTGTAGTTTCGATCGTTTATTTCTGAATGTGAAGCATTACTTTGATTTAATTTTATGTAGCAATAATAGATGTAAGAAAAATTATTCACAAAAATTAATTACGTTATCAGTTTTATACAGTAATAATTTTTTCTTCTATACAAACATTTCTATTATTTAGAAATGCAATAATTTGTTAGTTTTAATATAAACTCTTTAAAACTGAATAATATATGTATTATTTTTTGTGGAATCCACAGTAAAAATATAAAAAGGATGGACTTGCAAATAGAAGAAATGCAGAATTAAAGAAAATGGGGTTTGAAATGAGCGATCGGGAAGCTTTAAGCTACCACAACGAAATTGTACCGTGTTCAAGAAATGAGAGTCTCTATCGAAGTTGAATAAGAAGAGAGGAAATACTTCTCCGCTATCGATCGGATGTATTAATATAATACGTTCCTGAAAAATTGTATCAAAAATCTGTGCATATCAAGGCCATATGCAGATATTGATTTAATATCCAAATTTAAATTATTTTAAATGTTTGTCAATCATAATATTCAGAAAAGGCTTTGTTAATTAATTAGAGTCATCGTCTGAATAGAATTTACAACTTTGTTATTTCTTATATAATTTTTTTTTAAAATCACAAGGAATGAAGTATTGGAACACAGATTCCGTAGTATGATTAGCTACAAATAAAAGTATTTCAAAGTTATTGCATCAAAGTGGTGCAATAAAGAATTTACAGTAAATCGAACAACAATAATTATGGATTTAAAAACTATTTAGTTGTTTTTTACAATCTTATAATAGATCATTCTTTTTTTAACGTACTTTCTTATTTCTGCAGTTTTTCAGCATCTATACTAAAGAAGTTTTTATCAAAGTGTAGTTGATCTCAAGAAAGAAATACTGGAATTTTCAAAATGAAATATCGATTAAGTTTATTGTTTTTTTAATGCCTGGTGGTGGGCAATTCTGAAAAACTTTTTACATCTTTAATAACCCTTTTCAGTAAAAATACATAACATTAATTTTTATTAAATAATAAATAAATTCAATTCGGTATTTTGCATATACCTAATTAGATAAATAATTCTTGTTAATAGACCGCAGTACGCATCCTTCTACCATAGAATAAATAAATAAAAGAGGAAAAGCTGCGTTTAGTTTTTGTATAATCCTGGCAGAAGCTCAACCATCGTCTTGTCGCGTTACGGACGCGTTTGCTTGCGCGCATTTGCGTAGCGGGGTAAACTTTGGCTTTTCTTGGCTCAGGTAAAATCATGACAGACGTGGAAAAGGATTCAACCAGCTGCGGTGTGGGCTTGGCCTAAGGCTGACTTTAAAAGTAAAAACTTTCACTTAGGTAAGCATTAATTTGATGGAGAATTTATTGTGGTTTTTAGTTCTGGTGAATGCCAGAGATTTTACAGAGCATTTTTTTGGTTAACAAAGGATAGTATTTTAACATTGATTTTAATGAATGACTTTGAAAATGTAAATAACGACATTTGATTTCTTAATGGGTAAAAAGTATAAACATGTTTATCCATTTTCATAGAATAATACTTGTAATGATATAAATAAAATATAAAAACTCAAATTGATAAATATTAACTTGTTTTTATATTTGTATTAAGATTTCAAGAGAGTTCATTGTAATTTAATTAGCGTTTTAATAATTTTTAAATTTATTAAGCGGCTATATTAGCATGACAAACTAATTTTTCAAGGATAAAAAAATTATATAAGTAAAGTAAAAAGCTTATGGTATAAAAGTCCAGTTTTTAATTACTTGTTTGGTCGAAATTTACATAAATCTGCTACGGCTAAATTACTGCAATTACTTAGAGCAGTGAAAAGTTTTGTATTAATTCTATAAAGTTTCTTCAGACTAGTTTTTTTTATTGCAGTTATAGCTCTAAAATGAAAATTCAAATACTCGTAGCCAGAATCTGTTCAAAGTTCAATAGAAACGCATTCTTCGTTACTCTTGTATTTATTCCTCAGAAATGGAAATCGGTTTTACATTAGTTTTCTAGTTTGCTGATCTCGAATCTGAAGTCAAAAACTTGTGATTAAAAGATGCAAGTTTAATGTTATTGCCTGAAAGTTCTTGAAGTACTTTAATTTTCATGATCCGCAGTATGGTACCTTTACTTCGCTATCCAATTTGTATAAATATTACTTGTTATAATGTTGCGCTGATTTCGTAACGGTAAAGGTGCAATTTTAAAATTCAAATAACCTTTTGATGACAGTGTGCAGAGATCGTCAAATATTTTGAATGCTTAAGATTGTAATCGCTGCTGTTGCGATTATAAAAAGAATTTAAGTCTGCTACATGAGGTTTTTGTAAATACCATAAATCAGAATAAAATTTGGTTATGATTTAATGACAAAATTTAATAATGTATCATTGATTTTTATCAAACTCTAATAAAGTAATAAAGAACATTTTGAATATTATTCATAGTGTTTAACGTAGTAGGGCTTCCAAAGGTGATATTGATTTTTTTCAGCGAGTTATTAATTAAAATTTAATATGATTACAATTCACTTAGAACTCATTGCCTTCTCAGCTACGCAGAAGAGAATCCGATATTCCCATTAGCTGGCAATCGCTCTCCATTACGGTAATAAATCCTTTTCCTTGGAAAACGATTGTAGTCTTCAACTTATAATTCAAGGGGCTATAAGAAACGAGAGTGTAACTAGACTTTTGACGTGTATTTATTGCAGATAGCTAGTATAATTGTATAATTTGTTCTTTTTTACTTTTATATGTAGTTTGGTGACATAATTCAAAGCTTAAACAGTATTAAATTACGATGAATTTGCAAATATATGTTTTAAGTTTTTGTAGCGTTATTTTAAATGTTTAAAATTTTAAATTCTTTTACTCACAATTCAATCAGGCTTGAATACAGATGTGACACATACCTGAAATAAAAAAAAATTATAATTTTTTTCTGCAATATAAAGATAATACAATAAATATCTATCAGTTTATTGGCAAACTTAATTTATATTTAAAGTGATATTTATTACTACATATTGGGAGCAAATATTAACTTTTTATAAGATGGCTTAAAAACATAAATGCTTCTCTGAACGTTTTAATTGTGTAATGAAGAGGATGCCCCGCAATTGTGATCAATATAGAACGTATACAAGTTTCTGCCTTAGTTGATACCGGTAGTCGAATAACATGTCTATCTGGAGAAATATACGAAAAATTCAAAGAAAGGCATTTTTCAGTATGTCCAACGCTTCTTTTAGTAAATACAAAAGCTACAGACTTTACTGGTGAAAAATAAATGTTATTTTTAAGAAGCAAGTACATTCATAATCGTTCCTAAACTCATAAAACAATGCATGTACTAGGAATTGATGCCCAAGATACAGATACACTTAAACATAGCAAAAAAAAAATAAAGATTCTGGATAAAATGTAGATAGTATATGATAAAGGAAAAGTAGATCATTCGATAGAGAAACTATAAATTGCATTTACGAGCTGAGTAGCAATTTGGAAGCCGTCACAATGACTTATAGAGCAACAACGAACATAGATGAGTCAAAAGAATTAACCGATGAGGACATTGATGAGAAAATGAATGGAACCAGTGTGGAATTATCAGCCGTAACACTCCAACCTAATATAAATTAAGAATGGGTTTGTTATGCTATGATTTTTACATATCCTAAACTTAATGTCTTTATCTTTCAACTTTCGCTCTATCATCACACCTTCCGCAAACTTTGACTTTACTATCGCATGGCCAGTATTACGTATAAAAGTGTCACAGCAGCACAACAATATTGGGAAGGATAAGTGGCTCCGTTAAAGAGATTCTAATCGGGTTAAATCAGTGTAGGTATATGCGGCTCCAACCACGATCTAATATTACGTCGTCGACTGCAGCCGCGAGAGAGTTTCACTTTTACGAGAGCGCCGAGAACCTGCAGAGCAGCTTGGCACGTGACGCGCGCGCGCGAGAGA
The DNA here is from genome assembly GCA_900490015.1 of Megastigmus stigmatizans. Lineage (NCBI taxonomy): Eukaryota > Metazoa > Arthropoda > Insecta > Hymenoptera > Megastigmidae > Megastigmus > Megastigmus stigmatizans. Next base: position 31,885 of record UELV01175698.1, on the reverse strand, counting down.
GCGAGCAAATTTACGGATAACGCACTTATTGTTCGTCGATAGCTAGTCCGGGGATGGCATCGCCATTTTGCCACCGCTGGAGGACTTTCTCGATAGCGCGCTTGTAATCGGCTGCTAAGCACTTTTTATTTTGCAAATTTTGTTATTGGCTCGTTTTAACAAATACTCGACTCGATAGCTTCGAATAAGTGTAAGTGTCTAGGATTGAACTCAGTCAAAGAATCTTTTTTTGTGTAAAAATTCTTAGAACAGTTAAGGGAATTTATTTTAAAAACATAAATACCTTTTTCAAAAAACTTTTCCAATACCGTGACTTAATTTTACCTATAAAACAGCGTTTTTGGGGTGTATTCTGAAGTTTATGATGATTGCAGGTGTGAGGAAATGAAGCTGACCCCGGATTCGAATATAGCGACCTCAAGAATATATTTATTGTAATCTAACCAACTAGGTCAGCTTGTGTTATAAAAGTTTGACTTTATATTTTCAATTACCCTCAGAAGCCATTTTCCTTGTGAATAGCTTCCGATTCAAATAAAAATAACATCCTAAATCGATATTATATAAAAAATTATGAAAATCGAATATTTATTAATGTTTTTGATTAAAAGGATCGTACCTGAAGCACCTTATAAATATTTTTAAATTAATATATTTTTAGGTTTTAATTTTCAAATTTCAAATTTTATTTTAGATTTTTTTTAAGCTTTCGTACACAAAAATTCCTTGTAGGTTTCAAAGATGCCTGTAATAAAACAGATCACCTGACATAAAGTAGGAAAAAAAATAGCGGAAGATCCTTTAAGAATATACCATGACTTGTGGAGATCAATAGCTTCATTACAATTTATAAAATAAATGGCATGTAGAAACTGAATCAAGTGAAGGTTTTAAGAGATTGCTTCCAACATAGGACGCCTACACGGGAAGTTGTAAGGTTCAGTTTCGTTAGCCCGAGGAGAGCGTTAAGAAGAGTTTTTATACATTAATTTTGAGCGATACATTCATTTTTAAACTTAAAATGAATTATATTTTAAAATAAATTAAAAAAATTAAAAAAATAAATTAAAAAAATTACTATGACTGGAGGTGTATTAAATTGGATAAAAAGAGGTTTTTATTCAGAATAAATAAAACAGATATCAAATATATATGTATTAGTTTATATTTCTAGTCATAGAATTCAAAAATTAGAATCGAATTATATTATGGAAACTGGCTTAGAAATTTTAATGTATCGTTTAATAGGCCGTTTATAAAAGGGTGGGACTTAAGACATATCTTGAATAAAATTAAACTTAAATATGTTAGGTCACGGTGAAAAGATATTATATGAAGATGATATGAGAATAGAAATTATTCTGGATGCTTATATAGCATGTAAATCAGATTTTTCCATCCATTTCAATTAGTATGGCTATGAAAAATGCATTTGTATAAAAGAATCTTTCATGGTATACTTATCTTGAGAATATAGCAGATTAATACTTAATTCAATATAAAGATTATTGATGTTTTTCCCATTTACAACGATTGTTGAACAGAAATATACATAAAAATTTAGTCACAAATTAAAAATCATTTCAGTATTAGTGCTTGAAAATATTTACAGTAAATAGGGCTGCTTTATTCAGGCTTGATCGCAACCGATGCCATTTGCGCATTGAGTTTCTCCAACGCCACATTTCGGTTGAAGCTTGCTTCGAGTCTCCTAATTTGCTCATCCAGTTTTGCTATTTTCTTTAAATTATCGGCGTTTTTCCGCCTAAATTCTATAAAAAATTCTTTTAAATTAGCAAGATCTGCCAAGTTGTTGTTGTTGTTGTTGTTTCCCCCCTCCTCCATGTTATCCTCTAAGTTATCCTCCATGTTATACTCAATGGGTTGAAAAGCGATGCTTTAAGGATGAGTTCAAATATAATCTTTACGGCTGATGCAGTTTTGCCTCGTTCTTCATTGGCCCTTTTGATACCCAATCATGACTTTTTACTAGATGATTGATTGTAGCCGCCTAGTGGTCGCTCATAAAGACAGAATGTGCGTCTCGACCTATTGGTACCTTTATTTGAATCATAGAATGTTACGTCGAATGTCTTCATTTCGTAAGAACTATATGCACGAAGACAATCAAGGGTTAGAATCTGCTCTTCCAATGGCAGTGCAGCGCTACTCTCTATGTAGTGCAGCATTTGCCCCATTGCGAAATGTATATTATCCCTCACGCGCATTAAAAAGAGAAAAAATAATATTTGAAACATATTTTATTCTACATTATGTTTAAATTAATTTTATACTTCAGAGCTCTATTTTTTATTTATTACTCTGTAGTTAATGGAACTATATTTTTTTGACATCTTGTGTGAACACATTTTTTTCTGTGTTTTATTTATAGATTGAACTGATGTATTTTTATAAATAAAAAAGTGAATATGCAACACTGCAGTATTAATTTTTATTCAATAATTCATAGTTTAATTCGTCATTTTAATATGTAAACATTGACTTAAACCATAAGGTATAAGCATTATTGTGCCTTTTAGTGATATTAAGCTTGTAATTATTTCTTTGTAGGTCTCTTCTCGTTACTGCAGTATGTTTTTAAACTTGCAGGAAAAAATTCACGTTCGAAAATTAATTTGGAAAACCATACGAAAATCTGGTTAGACCTGTAATATCGTTTGTCAAGTTCATAAAGCATTCATGCGCAATAAAATGGGGAAATCGTATAAGCAACACAGAAACAGTACGCGGCTTTCGAGCTTTTCATTTTAACTTGTCACTCGATTTACTCATCCAGCTTCTGGCATTGTCATTTTAGTTACAGCCTCTCCGCGCTGTCTCGCAAAACACATCAATATTGCAAGCACGAAAGATATCTCTTGAAGTATCGATATAGATATCGCGAGCCTAGACTATCCAACGTTCTAATTAGCGAATCTCGCTCTTTGACGTTAAATCTAACTATCGTTTTTTATCGGGGCACGATTTATGCGAAAAGTTCGGATTTAATTAAATTTAATTAGTCCGGAAGCGTCTGCATTTAATTAAATTTAAAATTGGCGATGTAATTAAAGCACGTGTTTGACTTCATTCGCCAGGTGAAATTTATACGCACTGTCGCGCGTGTTAAAAAATGGAAAAAACAGTCCCTTTCCTACGCTATTAAATTAAGGGATATAACATACCGTCCGAGGTCATCCGTCCCACTCGAATAAACTGGATACACACAAACCCAGAAAAAAAAGAGCTCTAAGTGCTTTTGTGCGCTCGTAAACAAGAACCATCATGCACGAAAATTCTCGTAAAAAACGCAAATCTATCCCTAAAATCCCGGGCGAATATATTTATATATGCATACATGTGAGTTTTCCGAAAAATCTCGCAGCGCGTCGTCCCACTATCGTAAAGCCATCCCGACGCGCGCATCCGTGCACACGATTTCGCGGATATAAAAATTTAAATGATATTCCCCCCCCCCTCTCTCTCTCTCTCTCTCTCTCTTGCGCAATATCCCGAGCATATTAATTCCGAGCTCGCGAAATCCCAAAGCGCGCAATACTCGCTCGGGTACAGCGCGAGGGAAAAAGGATATAAAGGAAATAGCGAAAACGCGGAAGAGAAAGAGAGAGAGAGAGAGCGAGAGAACAGGTGAAAAGACGACGGCAAAGCTCGACATATTGGCGCGCCTTTTCATCCTCGGAGTCACGCCGCCAGCTCAAATCCCTCGTCTCTCTCTCTCTCTCTCTCTCTCTCTCTCCTCTCTCGCACACTCGCTCGTTTCTTTTTTTGCAGGATCACCGGTCTTTCAGTGCGCCCGCCTAGCCGCGTTCGCTCTCACTGACACACATCCCCGGATTACCGGCGCGAAGGAGTCCTTTTTCAATGCTCGGGAGTGAGAGAGAGAGGAAGCTTCAACCGTCATCCCAATCGATCCCGCGGCTTTTTCTCATTTTCTCGCCGACGAGTCGAGATCGTCCGAGACGAGCGGGAGAAAGAGAGGGAGGGTAGATAAGAGCGAGATACAGTAATGGGGGGTAGTGCGAATGACATCGTTTTCTGGATTGTCGAGTGCCAACATCGCCAGCCGGAAGTTTTTGTGTTGCGTTCTCTTTACAAGTTTCTCTTCCCGAGTCCCGAGAGCGATACACTTGACAATTTCTGCTGATTCACCTGACAACTGGTGTTCTGCACATAAAAGCTTTGAAGAGGCAATTTCTTCGCTGGGGATATGGCCGAGTAATATAATTTAAATTAGTTCTTTGTGCATATAATAGTTTTCTCGAATAAAAAGGGCGAATGCAGTGCAATGTTTATCAGTTATACTGTAACTCAATAGTAATTTAATATAGACTCGTAGGAAGAGTTTATATTACCTACTTTCTTGTTATATCGTTTTAGATAAAGTAGGACATTTTTGTTTTCAATTTTTCCAGAGATCGAAAACTTTTGTATCATCGAATAATTTGTACGATTCAAGGAAAACTTAAGAACATTCACCGGCAAATCGATTTTAGATAGATTTTCTTTAAACTTTGCATATAAACTAATTTCGATGCGCTTTATTAACATCTGAAAAGTTTAGTATACGTTGCGAGAATAAAAATTGGGATATTTAATTTCAAAGTTTTAATATTCTAACATGGGAATAGAAACATTCTAACTTCTTCAAAGTCAATTTTAAATAGAATTATTTAAAAAACTGTCATTCTAGACTAAAAAAGGAATAGATACGCTAAAAAGAACAGGGCTTGCGGTACTACCTTTAAATATACTGCAATTCAAAGATATGCTTTATTACTTTTTGATTATACGTGCCGGAGGATGTCCTTAATATTACGATCTTCTAAGTATTCTATATATAGAATCAAATGAAAATGTGCAGAAACCACAGAAGAAAACACATCGATAATAAAACACTTGATTAAAGCCAAGACGTCGGCTAGCTAAGTCTGAGTCCTCGAATCTTGTAACCCCTCCTCCTTTTCATTTGTTTGTGCTATCGCCTATACACATTCCGCTTCTTTCATTCTCCCAAAATAGCTTATGAATGAGAAAAAGATCTCTGGCGTGTTATTTCACTGGCCATTATTATACTTCAGCAATCCAGTTATTCACTGATCATTGCGATATGCCGCAACTTCTATATCTTTCCCGATGATAATGTTGTAAATTTCGTGTCGTGAAGATGGCGTTGAGATAAGCACCGATTCAATTATAGATGTAGGACCGAGATCATGCGGAAAATAATGAACTCAACTTTTGTGCTCAAGATTTTTTTTTCATTGGCGAACAAAGGAAGAAGTCGACAATGAACTGTTATGGTATATAGAGAATGAAAACTTTATCGTTAATTAGAGCGAAAAATATATTTTTAATTAAAAAAGGTAATTTACCCATTTGAATAGGGTGAAAAGTTATGATAATGCATATATAAATTAAGTACACCAGTAGCTGCTTTTTAAAATAATAATAGATACTGAAAAATGCAATATTTTGCTTTTGAACACTAGAAAATAAAATCACCTTTAGGTACTTGTGCAGAGCGTTACTGAAAGAGATTCGAAGCTCAAACAAGTGTGCGACTATTAGCTTTTTTCCCATTCCTTATACCTAGTCAATGGCACTTTTCTCGCGCTTCCTTTCATACCTCCGGTCCCGAATTTTTTCATGATTTCCAGCTTCGTCCACAGACACACCTATACATCCAAGTGATCGATCGAAGCTAGTGGGCGCCAAGTGTGCACACAGCTATCGGAGCGACGCATGAATGCGTCAGCTGTGCAGTCGTCGTCGTCGCCGGGGCGCGACGTCGTTTAACTTTCAAATTTTCGTGCAAATATCAATCTAAATTCAAATGACAATTTGCGCACTGTGGCTTTTTGCGCAGCGACGGCGGCGGCGGCGGTAGCAGCAGCTGTTGACACGCGAATGTGTGCTATGATTAATGGGTCATGCGAAAGAGTAAAAAATATGCTACTGGCTCTGTTTGATGGTTAATGGCTTGGCGGCAGTGTAGTCCGAGCTGTGTCCTGAATTGCGACCAATTTTTTTTTTCTGATTTGCCTCTTTACGCTTATTTGCTCGCACTGGCCATTCGGCCTTTGGTTTATGAATTGTAAAGGTTTATAAGCTAGAGTTTGCCACGTACTTTGCGATTTACTTCTCGCTTTACGATTATATGATTAATTAGACTTGCGCACAATTCGATGGCAAACTTTATAATCTAAATAACTGTAGAGCTTTATTGCAAATACTACTTTATTACGACCTTTCTGCTCATAATTTTTACTTTATTTTTATTAATTGTAAACGAAAAGTTATAAACATCCTGCAAATTAGATATCGATACTCGTTTTTATTTGTCAAAATGAAAATGCATCATTCACGAAGAAACCAATAATTTCTGGCTACGCGCGCGTGATTTCGCACAAATTAAAGGAAACGTGTGGGCATAATAAAGTTATCTTTAAATTCCGTATAACGATTTCGAGAATGTATTTTGAAATTCCATTCCCGTATCCCACCGAGATGTGTAAAAAAAAAAACGCATAATGTGAATTCGATATTTCGCCGGGAGCACACGATAACCCACTTATCGGGTATAATCCATGATTTGAAGAAAGGGCAAAAAGAATATTCAGTTATTACGTAGAGATATCATAGACCATATAGGCGGGGAAGTATAGAATTATATTTATTATTACGCTCGGACCGATAATAACGGTAGATACGCAAATGCGCGGTCATTTGGTTGAAAATGCTAATGCCGCGCGGCCTAGTATAAAGCATTATATCACCATCATTTGCTGTACCTATAGAGCATTCGTGCACGCGTGAATGCGGACTAATCCGCATGCCACGACTATGTTTGAATATCTGATTATTGAAATCGTCTTCTGCTGAGTTGTTAAATTTAACGATACTAGAATATAATTAAACTAATGTGAAACCCATTATTTAAATGAAATACATTAATGGGACAGATAGGAATTTGGACATCAGTTACGCCAGTGCAAGAATTTTGATTATGTCGATAAATCACAGGGATTTTGACTAAAGAAGAAAATATATCGTTGATTGCCTAATAATTAGGAATTTGAATGGATTTAGATTAATTGATACCATATTATATATAATAGAAGCGCTTGTTTAATTATATTATATAATAAAACAATTCGTTTCCTTTGTTTGCGTGCATAGCATTTTCATTCAAAAGAGAACGAGGATTATAGCATGTGAATGCAAATTAGCTGCAAAAGAAAGTGGCTTTCACGTTATCAAGAAAAGCATAAAACAACGTAGCAGAATACGTGATTAATAATAAAATTTGATAAATAAAACACCATTAATGTCTTAATGACTCGACTTATTGATTATCGCATTATGATATTTCAATAAGCACACACAAAGTTTATTGTCCACACAATCTATTATCATGCTTAATAGCATTTATTATTTATTTTGATAACAAGCGTATTATGCGGTCGTGCCATTGTAACCTGCATACTAATTGTTTCATTTAATTAGCATAACTCTAATGGCTCCGTAACTGTATAATACACTCGAACGTTCGCTAGATGACGCGAATGTCATCGAGTTAACAGCAACAGTTGGACAATCTGATTTACGCCTTCCATCTTCGGGGTATAAATCGATGATAGAATCTGTACTAAATAGACTATTCAATACTGATAAAATATTTTTAAACGTCGATGTTAAATCTAGAGAAATGACAAACACCTTAAGAGATGGTGTTCACCGAGGTGGTGTTTTAAATATAAAAGGAAAATCCGAATTTGGTTAATCTAAGTTATAGTAAATAATTTTATGTGGAGAATTTATAATAGGTAAGTGTTGTGACCTTACTGTAGACCGTTACAGTAATTAAAACTTTAGCGGAATTGGATGCAACAATAGAGAAAAAAAAACTAATCAGTAGATTAAAGTACTAATGCTCAGCACGATAATGGGAGAATTAGCTAACTACCTTCTTTTCTCTGTGCCCCTATATCAGCTGTTTCTTCTTTTCTCATTCGGTGTTCTCTAGTTCTCTTTCATCTCCCCATTCTTTTAATGCTTCATTTAATCTCCTATCATATTTTCTCTGTTTCATTTTTTACGATCACGGTATGCTGCGTTATGTTGTTCAATGCTCATTTTGTTTTTCATTTCCATTTCATAATCTATTACAACTGTTTTTCAATTCTACACTCCATTTTTCTCAATATTTACACCACTTCTTCTTTTACTTTATACCTTCTATTAATACTTTATGTTAATGTTTACTTAAGCTGTTTTCTTTTTCGTTTTGATTATTTTAACTTGTTTATGGACCTCTACAATATTTCTTCTTGATCCGTGTATTGTTTTATTTTTTTAATTCAAAATTGTTTTAAGAATTTTAATAATTTAGTTTCTTTTATCCCTCCTCATTTTGTTCTTTCTTTTTGTTTTTTCTTTGTTTCACTAAAGTTTTTCCTTAATACTTTTTTATTTTTTCCTCTTCAGCAGAACGCTCTTTTCTTTTTCAGTTTGTTTTGCATTTCTCCCACTTTACATGGTAGGTACTGCACTTTTCCTCTTATCCGTCTCCCTGATTTCTACTTTTGTTTTCGTTTTCTCCATCGTTATAGTACCTTTTTTTAAATTCCTATTTACCTTATTTTCTTTTTCACCTGCGCAACAATCGTTACACAATCTCACATTACAATACTTCAAAATTTCAATACTATTAATAAATTATAAGAATAAGAAAAGGGATGAAATTGATCATATTGAATTTCGGAGTAGTAGAATACTTCCTTACTTGGGACATTCCTTCTTCATTCCGATAACCATCATCAAAGTATATATATAAATTTTTGACACCACCTACCGGCCTTAGTATGCAGGCGTTTGGAGAATCGAATATATAAGGAATATAGAGTGTCTTGAATGAAGAAATGGGGGATAAAAGTGGAAAGGGGGGAAGTGTCCTGCCCTTTTTCTTTATTCGAAAAATATTCGCATATTTTAGTAGGTACAAAAATAGTATCCATAAATTACTGCTGTCAAAAGTTACTGTAATAATTTAGAATGTAGCTCATTCTGTTAATCGATATTATATGTATTATTAATGAGCATACTATAGGTGTATTTATATTTATCTATTTTATTCCATACAATCTTTTTCTATATTTACAATCGTATATACAATACTACATCTGTCTTTAGCAAGTTCTTTGCGGAAGTTGGGACTGGCTTGTGGCAGAACGTTAAAATTTGCATATACGTACCGCTAAGCAAACGAGCCCTGTTTCGCCGTGCAGTGTGTAACGGCAAATACAAATTAACGCAAGGTATAATGCTTTGAAGAAAGCAAACAATTTATGTCGCATACGAAACAATATTTAACGTGCAAAAGGAATGTTGTCAATAATTATTTCTATTTGAGAATATGACACTATTTTAAAATATAAGGATTCGTTATTTATTATTAGTACTTTACTCAGAAAGCGTATTTGGTGCGGTTAAAGTATGGCAACAGTATAACATTGGTGGCGAACACAAACGTAGCAAAGCAGATATCACGAATACTTTTCACTGACAGGAATGGAAAAAAAAATGTTGAGGATGCATAGGTTAATGAAAACCCAAGGAAATCAGTGGTTATGAAAAACATGATAATGTGCCATTTTTACGTTTGTCATGATTATGACATAACTGAGAGAAAATTACTCTACTGCTTAATTTAATAATTTTTGTGCTTTTGGTTTACATCTAATCCAATAAAATAATTTCGCACGTTTTGTTTTTGTTAAATGAAGCTATTCTAGTATTTTTCTCTGCTTATATAATGTTTATTACCACTTATATTACTTTAATGTGTATAATTTTTTTAATCCAATTTTAATCTTTTTTAAAAATGAACTGCTAAGATTAAGAATTCTTTTAGGTAGTTTTCAAAGTATTCAAATGAAATATCAAGAAAGTGAGTGAATGAGTGTTAAAGATGTTTGAATAAAAAGCGTGAAAAGGAACACTGGAAAATACGGGGAAGGAGAAAAAAGGGATCAAGATTGAAAAGGAAAAAGAAAGAAAGGTGTTATATTCGGAGTAGATTGAAAGAGTATATACATGACATTGTAATAAAGGACAGATTTTAAAAATGAGAAATCCCTTTCACTTGCATAGAAATTGGATCGCTAAAACCGATGATTAGAAAAACCAAGACTGTATACACCATATCAAATTTAATATATAACTTCTTATTTAAAAAATTACCCATCGCGAGCTTAATTTTATTATTTCAATAGTTACAAATTTTTTACCATATTTTTTACACAATGATTAATTTCTTGGTTCATTTAAAATTTTATAAAATACAATAGCCAGAGAGGAAATGTATATGTCACATAAATTAGTCCGTACAAGAATGCTTAAAATATCCACAACTATTGTATGTTCTACAAAAATATCATGAAATGAAAAACGTAAAGCAGACCTAAATTACCCTTTAAATATTAAAAAAGCAACAAAACACTAGCTATACCCTCGGCATCTCTAACGTGACCAACATTAAGAAGCGGTGAGAAACAAATAATTTCAAATATACGCATAAACGGAAAGTCGCCCCTAAATATCGACAAAGCAGAGAGAAAGTGGACTAAACAAAGCCCGAAAGATATATAACGTTATACCGGTCGCAATATCTGCGGCGGAGGCGGAAAGCCTGGGTATATCCGACAGGAGAGGCGAAATATAAGGAGTAACGGCAGATTAGTATTCCGCGTGTTATGCTGTTTTCATATATATATATCGACCAGTCGGTTGCACACGCTCCACTCGCCTCTCGCAAGCACGTATATAGCCGAGTCGCGGTGCGCATCACGACATGGCTTCTATCTCTCTCTCACTGCCTCTTCTCCCTTATTCGCTCGGTTATGTATATATGCAGCGAGAGTAGCGAAGGAGTACACGAGCAGCGCGACGCTTTGATCGCTCTTTGTAATGCGCCGCGAGCAAGCGTGCGTGTTGCGCCGGAGTCTTCGAGAAAGCGCAGCACAGCATGTGTGTGAGTGTGGATTTACGTACGCATATTGGAGAGACTTTTGCCATCTTCTTTTCTTATTCTTCGCAAGCACGACTGATTCCGTAATGGGGGAGCTTCGCGAATCTTGGAAATGTTATTTGACTTGCGTTTATTAGTGAGGAGAGATTTTGATAAAAAGTATTTTTACAATTTTCATATATATATATTTTTAAATGGGTTAAAAACCTTTTCCTATGACTAAGAATTAAATATTTTTCTTGTGATTTTGATCGGTTATTAAAGTAAAAATATTTAATGCACCCTACAGGACTGGTCTCTATAGATACGGCCTAGTGCGCCGGGAACACCTGGGTTAGGAGCCGTATTTTCTTGTCAACTACCAGAGGTGAACAAGTGCGACTTATAAACATTCCCTATATAGTTTACCCTTGAAACGAGAGGGAGTAACAAAATAAATTCGAGGAAGCCAATAAAAGCCAATCCTTTAGAAGCTTTTCTTCCACTAATATAAAATCTTTGAGGAAGTTCTATCATATTATTGATCATGAATAAATACTGTCTGACCGTACACGAACCTTAACTACTAGTTTTATTATCCATGAAACTCCCGTATGTAGTTTCGCAAGCTGAATATTATTGACAGATATTCCTTACTCCATATAATACATCAATATAACACACTAAGGATATCCGTTGCAGTCGGAATTTACTAACTGCAGGGATTTTTCTATGCCGAAAAACAAAAATAAATGAGCGTATCGATACGATGGGATTCAAGTTTAATAGTTAACGACAAATGTAACAAGTGAGTTCATTCTTGGTAAATCAGGTTGATGACATCTGGTGACCTGAGAATAATATGACAAATGTATCTTTGTATCGAAACGTATTATATCGGAAAAAGGTTGCGAGCGTCCTGGCAAAAATGAATGCTGTTCATTCGCTTGTTCAGCAGTAAGCATTATTCTATAAAGTGGAAAAAATATCTCAACTTCTTGTTCTTAGTCGAGAATCTTTTACTTAATCATATTTTTAAAATATAATTTTTTCGAAGACCATAGATGAGGGACAATAAAACTATATTTATAATATGACATTTCCTTTTTTTAACTTTAATAACAATTAAATACATCAAAATTATAATGCAGTGAATACAATAGTAACAGTATTGTGAGATTCTGAATTACTTGAATGCCGATCGTCAATTTCATTATGAGCAATTACAATTTGTGGACATGGAGATTTATTCATTAAAATTCTAAATGATGTTGGTCTAAAAATGGTCAATTCTTTAATTTATACTAAAAGCAGTGAAAGCTGAAAAACACCTTTAGTACGGGTTGTAACGTTGGTGTCGAGGAGGAAAAAAAAAATACGCCGCTTTCAAGCTTCAGAGCCGAGAAAGGAGAAAAGACAAGCAGAGCGCGGCAAGAGTCGTTGCACTTTAATTATCCCGAGATCAGGTGGTACAGTTCATTTTAGCGCAGATGCTTTTCGTTCTGCATGCAAATGTCAGCGCGTGGACAGCTCGTTCTTATCCCTCCAGGGCAAAATTAATCTTGTTTTCTGTTCAGCCTCGTTTTAGCGCTACGCGTAACGTCCGGTGTAAAACTCTCGTATATATATACTCTTGTTTCCTTAAGTGCTTCAATTCGTCTAATTTTTTTTTCTTGTGTGTATTTCACGAGCTCTTCGTCTGCTCCGATGGATAGAGATACTTGCGCGAATACGTGCAGAGCTGAAATTGTGGCAAAAGTTTGCTAACTGATTGCGGAGTTATGAACTTAACTTTAACAACTTAAGTTTCGGCTGTGATACGTAATCAACTGCTGTAATTCAGTTTTGGTTTGATGAATTTAGTATTTGTTGGCCTAATTTGCATTTCAAACGTTTTGCAATTAAAAAAGGGTGATAATTTTATACATAATCTCATCTTTAAGAGAAATAATAAATCTAATCCTAATCTATCTTATCATTCGATTGTCTATTAAGATACATTTTTAGTTTTTTAGTTAAGTATAAAAATTTTAATTTAACCCATTACCTACATTTAAGAAATACAGCCAAATACATGCTTTGGAAATTGTAGAATTCATATACACGAATGGGAATAATTAATTTCAATACTCGTTATACATTTGAGCTTCGTAAGATAAGTAGCTTAGCATTACCCTTAACGATCCTCGCATTATACTGGATTTGACGTTTATGTAGAAATCCAGAAACAGAATACTTAATTAAAAATTTTCCAAACTAATGTGGGAAAAGTTGTATAATGATTTATTAAGCGTGGCTAAAACAATGTGTAAATGAGTAAAGTATGTTTTTTTGAACTATTATGAATTTCAATAATAAATTTTTCTTTTATTCATAACTCGAAAAAATAAAAGTGTATATTACTGCGAAATAGATCATAATTTATCTGCAAATAGGTGAAAAAATGACATAAAACTTTTTACAGAATTGTAAAAATGTTATACCACTGTAATACGTTGACAGTAATTTGAGAAAAGCTCAACGGTTTCAATAACTTTTAATAAAAAAAAAATTGCCTCGAATAAAATGCATTTCAAAATATAGCATCCGAAAAGGAAAATTTTCTTATTTTCCGCAATACACACAGAGGGGATAAGCTCTTTTTTATAAAATCCTAAATATGTTCAAACAATTTTCCAGGTTGGCGGATTGCCATAAATTGCTACGGGTTTTCCACGCCTCCAGCCGCTCTGTATATTTATTCATTCATAAATTGCACCACACAGTGTGCACAATTTTTCAAATATTTCTCAACGCGGCAACGCTGTTTTGCGTGCACGTGTGAATGCGCACAATTTCCTCTCTCGCCGAAAAATATAAAACAATATTCAAAAAATAGTAATGTCACGCGATCCGTGGGCTTCGTGTTTGTTGAACTTCTTAAAAAGAAATAAATAAAGCCATTGCCAAACGAGAACCTCGCGTCATCGAGTGCACGAAGATTTCAAAAAGTATAATATTCCAGCTTATACCCCAGTTCAAAACTAAAAAAAGACAGAGAAGCTAACCGTCGCTCATTCCTCCGCAGAAAAGCACGTAGTCCTCGTCCTTCCTCCTGAAACTTCACAGAAAGCGCAGTCCACATTCCCACCCCCCTTCCACCGCTCTCCAACTCCTACGCCCATTGCATCTCGATACGTCGAATCGCAATTATTTGCTGATCACGCGATGGCGCTCGGTGTGACGTAATCGCTAACGAAGCCGCAGTGCGACTATGTACCAAACCGAGAGTGCGAGAGAGAGAGAGAGAGAGAG
>UELV01175698.1:0-11424 GCA_900490015.1 Megastigmus stigmatizans | reverse complement strand
ATAAGGAAAATGCAATGACAATAATTCAAAATACTGCAAGAAAGTGCAATCGATGTTCAAATATTACGGGAAATTTTTTTCATAATTCTAAAATATTTTTAAAATTTCTAAATTTTTTATGTAGAAATGAGTGGAATGATAATCTAAAGGTATTGGAGATATAGGATGAGTATGGTTACTGGTCGGGAGCGGATGAACAGATCAAATTATTAGTCGCACATACAGCGAAACTGGAGTATCTAAATATTGCACAGATTGATCAGGATACCCGACTACTCATTGAACACAATATAGACTTGGGAGAGTACTATGAAATTTGTAAGAATGAATTTAGAAAAAAGATTTACGATGACCTGTCACTTTTAGATATTCTATGCGCGAACAGGAATAAGATGTCTGCATTTGCGAGGAACGAGGATTTGGTGACAAAGATTAATACAGTAGTCCCATTCTTGAGTAATGATATGTATAGATTTTATTTCATGATGTTAGCAACATTTGAAAAGGAGGTATGGAGACAAAGGCAGTCAAAAAAAGTCCAGAATGTTCTGTGCGAAGTTATAAATTTAAATCGTCCACAGCATCCTGTATGCCAATTAATAGCAAGTCACTTGGAAGACTATAACTTGGAACTATATTAAAAAAAATTGTAAACTGTTATTTTTCTACATCAATTATTTATTGTACATTTTTCGTTATAGATATAATACTTCGTATTTCGAATGTCGCTTTTGTATCAATGTATTAAATAAAAAGTTACATTATATTTATATTGTTATATGTACTTTTATTTTTCGTATCACAACCACCTTTCTCAAAACTGTACAAATACCTTAGCATTCTAGGCTATAGTATCAGTTTTCGATACAAGAGAGTAAAATGGACTTTTTCGCATATATGAGAAATAGTACTTACTACGACCGAGTTTCGAACAATATTTTATGCAAGTCGGAAAAGAAGATTTACGTCAAATCTTCTTTTTTAATCAGATATTATCAAAATGATTTCTATATACATATTCTATTCCAATCTCTTAGCAGAAGATTTGACGTATTTTGTTAAGATTGAAAATTAAAGGTTTCAGCAATGCAAAAGATCTTTGCAGTATGAAGCTAAAAATATGTATACTTTAATCAACAGAATAATAATTATGTAAGCTTTGTTGTATAAAAAATCGATTACTTCATTTATTAATTGTGCAAAAAATACTGTTTTTTTTTCGTAAAAGAAGCTTTGAATAACGCACCAGGATCACGCACCGCCCTGCCCCTCGCGCGGTCGCCAAACTCAACGTTTTCTTTACGTATTCAAGTGTTTCTCTCTAAAATGATTCGTAGTAAGTTTCAATCAAGAACAAAACGTATTTCGTAATTGTGTAATTAAAAATAGGACGATAACAAATATTGAAAAAATTCAGAGTGTCTTCTGATACTGTAAAATACAATATCTTTTAATTTGATGTATTTCTCTTATATTTTATTTAACTCCCGAACCTCTTTAAAAATGTGATTTACAAGATAAACCCAATATGTACTTCAAAGGGTGAACATCAAAGATATTTTTCAATTTCATCGCTATTGACCGACGATCAAACCAGATTAAAGGCAAACCCTTTAGAAACTCCAAATCAATTTGTAAGCGTAGACTGAGAGAATGAGAAAGGATTGTTGTTATCGGATTTTCCGCATAACGCGAATTTTCTCCTCTTTTATTTTTATTTCAACTTATCCCCTGAACGCTTTTCCGTCGTTATTGTTTTGTAAATAAAAAAAAGAATTTCCGCACGCGGCTACACACTGCAGAGCGTCATATAAACAAAAGCTGCGAATATCTGCTTTGAAGAGAACAGGTTTCGAAATTGCCTTGTTCTTTTAAAACTCTCTTTTGTGGACTGTGGTTTTCATAGAATCTGCTTTATAAATTCAATTTCAGTTTTAATATTTTTCTTTCATTAATGGTTGTATTTTCGATGTGTTCCAAGAATAAACTATATTTATAGCATTTGAAATACATTTTAGATCAGTTTTTAATAAAACGATTAATTAGGGTCTGAGTACCTAAATATATTTATTCATAGCTTTTTCCAGTTCATAAGAATGATACAAACAAAGCAATTTTTAAATAAAGTAAGAAAAATTATTAATCATTATTCATTCGATTATTTTTTCAAATAGTTACTTCATTATTTTAATTGATTAAAGTTGGGGCTATTTCTCTTTTTTCCCTCTGCAAGTTGGGAATTTAGTACATAACCAAATTATTTTACGTGACTATAGACAGTGCTGGGTAAAATTATTTTTTCAAAATTGTTGATTTATCAAACAAAAGTTTATTATTTCCAAGTTTAACCACTTTCAAGACAATCAGTACGTGTCGCAAAATGTTGTATTCATTTAGATTAACATTTTTACATTTCTTTATCTTACGTTACAAAATTATGATACAAATCCCATAAACATTTATAAATAAATAATAAGTATATAGTTTCAATATTCCTAAGGCAGCAGCTTTAAGAATTAAATGCTATTTCCTAGATGATTCAAAAAGCATTTCTATCACTGTACAGCTTCGGTTTACAAGCGAACCCGAAAGCTTTTATCAAGAACATAAATTATAATCCAATTCCTCCAGTAAATATTTGCAAGCCAGCACTGAACACTTGCTTCTTTGGGCAGTCAAATATTTTTCAAGCTCGCGATAGTACAGGCAAATATTAAAGCCCGTGAATTATCTATGGAATGTAGATGTGCTCGTTCATCCTCCCCAAAGCTCTCACCTTTCGCATTTCGCCGCCGCCACCGCCGCAACCGCTATAATCGTCTCTCCGGCGTCTGTTATCGCGCCTCACGTCTACGTACTACCTATACCTTCTGAAAATGCCCCGGCCTATCCCTTATCTCGAACAAACAGATGACTCGACTAAATTGACCTCTGGGATTCGGACCCTCTTCCACGGATTAAAGGCAAGACTCGACTGGTGGGGAAAGGGTACTTGTACATCCGGAGAATCGCTCTACCCGAAAACCGGTGAATATAATGACCCCTTATAGAAGATGTTGGAATACAGACTCCACTTTTCTCGATTTATTATTCAAAAAGGTCCTTGAGCTCAATAGATCTCAAACTAAAGGGCGCCTTTAAAAAAATATTTCCTCGTGATCGCAAAACATGTGTGTGGATACTGTGATTTATTTTCTCGCGCATTTTTATAAGTCTAGCGATATTTGTCAGTGTCCTTTGTAGAGGAGTAACTTTTATCCACAGTATTTACTCGTAGGAAACATGCATGAGACTTTTTTTCTGTCAATAGAGATAGTAAATAAAAAAAGGATTTTGTACAAAAAAAAAAAAATAAAATGAGAGTTTGTTTTATTACTTTTTATGCAATTGTAAACTTTCTAATTTATTGGAATTGAGAATGAAGTTCAGGATTGTAGCTTGTATAGTTTGTTCAGTTACTGTAGCAGTAGTTATGAAACTTTCGAGTCTGCTTTGTACGTCGCTAAACGTTTGTGGTAAATTATTTGTTGTCTAGTGCAACAGTTCAAGTAACAGAAAAGCTGTCATATATGTATAATATATTTATAATATTTTTAGTCACTGTTCGTTCTCTACAAGAAAAAGCTTACGATAACCTTTCTATAGTGCTTTTATTTTTAAGCTGGATAACCGTATATATCTTTATTCACTTGCTTTTCAATTTCTCAAGCAACATTTTACAGTATTTGACAAAATTGAGAGGTGAATACATTGAATAAATATTTTCATAGCCAGGTCCAAATATTCAATTTTCAAAATGTATTTTTTTTTTAAATAAAATGCAGGGTGATAGTTTTTGAATTCAAATCACGAAAAATATTCTATCACTCAACTCGTACTACTTTTTTACATCAAAAAGAATAAAATGGGTGTATACTTTGTACTAAATTTGGTGTTACGTATTCATTATATTATAAGCCCTACAATACAAAGAGGATTATTTTAGGAATCAAAATCATGACTAGGTAAACTTGGGTTTAATTTAATTAGCTTCTATTAAATCCAAATCATATGGCGTTCTAAAATTCAAAATAATTTATATAAGTATTAAGTTGGAAGCTTTCAAAAAATTTTGATATTACGATGAAGTCTAACACATAAAATTCAACAAAAAAATAATTTAGTAATGCCAATTCGTCATATAAACTAATCGAATGATGGTACGGACGATACGCTAAACATGGATTTATTATTTAAATTTATTCAACTGACTTCCTTCGTCGTATAAATACATTGAGTTTCATGTCAAATAGTCAAGGTGCTATAGGAATTTTTTCAATATTCCTAAAAATGCAATCCATGCCAAGAGTATTTTGACAATCCCATCCCACGTCAAGTATATGATAAAACTGTGAGTGAGAAATCGGGTCGATTGCCACAAACACGAACTAAATGAATAAGCGATTTTTCTTTCATGACTTGATCACATATTGAAATTTCCCCACAACCCTGGTACACGATTGGAAATTGGAACATTACAAAAATGGAATTATTCATGACATTCCAGCAGAAATTTAGGACGTGAAATCAATTTCATTCAAATTGATTAATTGAGTAAACAATTTTTTCCATTAGCTTATTGAGTCTAACAAAACTGAATTCCAAATTTCGACATTTTTATTATATTCCATAAACTACAAAATATACGAATAGAGAGAGCTTAAATTTTATTTTTTATCTTTGTTGAGTTTAGATATTATTTAACATTTTTCCTTTTACATACGCTAAAACCCCCACGGCGCATATCGAATAATTTAATGAAAACAATAAATGCAATATATTGTGTATTGGCTTCATGTATCGCATTTAAAAAGGGAAAAAACCTTTATATAAAATATATTCGGCACTGATTTTCGGATACAAAGAAGAAAAGGATAAAAATAATATTATAGATTATAGTTTTTAAGCAATGAACCACTTGATATTTCGAACTCATTTGAAATTTAATAGCATAGAGCAAAACGAGCGTCGATACAATAAAGCTATAAAAATTTTCCCCTAAAACGTTCCGAACTTGCCTTAATCCCTCAGCAACTCCACAAAACGGGGATATATAACAATTAAAAAGCCAAGTACGTGATCGGGTTACATCAGCGACACTCGATGGAAATCCCTTATACTTTTCGTCGCGCGCCCTTGACTCCCACTACTGGTGCACGTGTCCGCAATAAGTTTGACGGTGCGCGCAGCGCTTACTTTTCGCACCCTTCGCGACTGGAAACTTATACGAGAATCGCCGAAATTTACGGGTCGGGCATGCGCACACCACTTACCTCGTGCCCCCCCCCCCCCCCCCCCCCCCCCCATTGACTGCGTCGCGGCTCAGTTTATTTATTTTCAGAGCAGTTTCTTCAATTTCGTTTTCGGGGGAAAGTAATGATCGTGGGAGATTGAGTCATCAATGCAGTGCGAGGCCAATACTCGTTTTTATTACTATACCGAGCCAATACTCATTTTTAGAGAGGCTCTGAAAATGCTGGAGTTCGTGCTTCGAGTTTACAAACAGATGTATCGCGATGGCTTTTTTGCTCTGTCACTTTTAAAGCTCGTCTTTCTCGGATATCAAGCACCGGTAATGTTACTTTTTACAGCTTTTTTTGAATACCCTATCATTCTCGGAAAAATGGTGGTTTTTCAACTAAAGTCTTTTGTGTAAAATTATCTGTAATAATATTAAACTGAATCAATGGAATATTTCGTTTCATAAAATTTGAATCCTAAGAAGCAAGAATTGTTAAAAATTTTTTAAAATTATTTCACAATTTGAATGCAAGGCAAATAAAATTTGATTAAATAAATTGTAGTTTAAAAGAGAAACTACCAATCTTTGTTGAATAAAACCAGATAGGAGTTGAGGTAAAATTCCAACTCGAAAAACAAATTCCACTTTATTTAACAGAAATATTTTACATAACATGATTAATAAAATACGGATTTCCAAACCAATCGCTTCATCGAATCCAGACGTGAATATTTTTGCACATTAATTGTATAAAATTAAGGATAATAGATATGTATGATATCCTTACATAACCAATCTAATTTTTTTTGTTTAATATATATGTATAAAATGATTGAGGTACATACATTAACCCATTTCTCCCTCAATGCGAATGAACTATAAATGTCAGCCTGAAAATAAATGGGTCACTAAAAATACTGTCATCTTCATATTTTTATCAATTATTTTTCACTATTTTCTTCATTCAGTTTTCGTCGATAGTCACGTTAACTATATGCGATCGTTAGCAGCTTCACTCGCGCATACACAATTTTCCCTTACCTCTTAATTCAAAGCTCTAACTGAGATCCGCGACTTCCTCAGCAATCATGCTACATATCGTACAGAAATTAATTTGAAGTGGAAACAAGTTCGGTGTGAAAGAACGCGTGGAGATCGATAGGAGAGCTTTATAAGTTCGGCGAAGAGAAATCCAGGGGGAGGGAAAAACACGTAATCCTTCTTGAATGGCTCTCACCATAACTTCTCGCTATAATTTCATAAAACTTTAGATTAAATTGTGAGCCGGATCGCTCGGCACGAAAACAACTCCTCTTTTCTATACACATCTACACAGAGATGAAGAGTGAGAGAGAGAATGAGTCGCAGGCTGCAACGAAAGAGCGGTAAAGAGAAATATAGGGGGAGAGAGAGAGAGAGAGAGAGAGAGAGAGAGAGAGAGAGAGCGAGCGAGCGATTGTCCCGAATCGAAAGTTGCTCTACGGATGTGCTCGTGGCCTCGCGTCTCCTGACCGCAACGGTCCTCCCGGAAGTTTTCAGTGCTCGCACACCGTGTTTAGCCGCCACTAAACTCTTCCATCGCCACTAGCGAGCGTGTCTTTATACTTCCGCTGCTCCCCCTATATACTCATTTTGTCTGTAGTGCACGCTTTGAGCCTTGTCCCCCCTCCTCCCCCCTCTCTTTTTCCCACTATTTTCTTTTGCCTCTTGCTCTCTGGCTATTCCATTTGTTCAAGCTTCTCTCTGACTGCTTACTTTGCCACATTTGCACTCGAGCCTAGGAGCGCATTTAATACGTAGTTTTTTCGCACCGTGAAATTCAATGCGAAGGTTAAAAAAATATCGTTCTTTTGAGAGAATCAAAGCCACCGAAATACATAATTACTTTGTCACACTTTTTTCACTTTCCTTTTTGAAGGAACAAAAAGTGATTTTGCTACTGCGCAAATGATAAAAGTACTATCGTTATTTTTAATGGTCAGAAAGTTTTTGTATATAGCGCTGGAATATAATTATTCCGCTAAGTTCGCTGAAAAACAAAGATCCTTTAATCGTTCAACTCAATTACCTCCAACTTTCCTAACGCTTCTTCTTTTTTCCCATCCTTATTGCACTTTATCTTGTTTGGCTTTGTATTTCACTCTCTCAGCTATCTGCAGCGAGCATCAATCGTTTTCGTATACGCAAACGAAACACAATCTGTTCCGCAGACGCTTCGCGCAAGTTCGGAAACTTTACTTTTCTAACTGCGCGCGCAACACCGATATCCAGCGATGCATGCTCAAACCTGCGAGAATTACGAGGTGCGAAAAAATTAGTTATATCGCCCACCGATAGCACTTAAATTAACTTAAGTTTTGCCTTGCTTTAACAAAGTACGAGATTGTGAATCTTAAATGTAGAATAACGGTTAAGCACAATCTAGTATGCATAAAATTTGATGATATTATTTATAATACATACGATTGTTTTGAATGACGTTATTATACTACGGTGATTGTAATCACTTTTTTACAATATTATTTTGTCATAAAAAAATCATTTATTTATAAAAATATAATTGTAATCCCAATTGAATAAATTAGTAATGGGCAAAACGTTTCAAAATTAATGTATGAAAAGTTTGATTAAAAACTTTCAATTCGCGGAAAATAGACATTTCAATTAAAGTTATACTTTTTCTGATAAATTCGATTATAAATATGAATTATAAATTTAATTAATTAAAAATTTCCATTAAAAATGATTTCCTTGCTATTAAATATCGTTTTCATTCAGCAGAAATTTAATTTCTACTCTTTATTTGCAGCATAAACATGAGTTACAAAAATTTTAATTTGCTGAGATAAGCTACTTTAAAATTACATGGGTCGAAAGCAATTAATTCGAATTCAGATGAAACACATTTTTAAAAATGTGACAGCCAATTAATTCACTCCTGTTGATTAACAGACTGCGAGTCGGTGTCAATAATAAAGCGTAAATCCTCGCCATATTAACGCTCAGACTCGGCAAAAAGCTCAATTTCGCACTTCCATACGCAGCTGCCCGATCGAACTGGAGATTATATCTGCAGGCATCGAAAGCGGAAGACTCGGAAATCAATTTGGAGCCGTCGGATAATTACAATGAACGACCAGCTGCGAGAGCGCGAAAACCGACGTGATCCTCAACGACCGCACAAACGGTCATACGCTTCGAGTCCCTTTTCCTCTCCCTCTCTCGCTTCTCTCTACTCGTGCGGTTCTCGTAATAATTAGCAGCTGTTCGCGTCCACGGTCCTTTCACGAATGTGCGAAACAATGCCTGAAAATCGGTGAAAATTTTCCAATGACGTGCATACATCCGCGAAAAGAAAATAGGGCGCGTGATCGAATTCATCGAAGGGGCTTATACACCCCAGGAGAGCGGCACTGTTTTCTTTTTATCTCGGCTGCAGTGTGAAGAGAAAGGGGCTGATGTTTACGAGTATGGTCCGAGAGAGAAATTCGATATGCAGCAGTGACGTGGATTTGTGTTGACGCACAAAGGGATTTGCGAATTATTTTCATTATCGCGAGCGTGCGGATTTCAGTTTCTGCTGGATTCACTGGAATTTGTTTTTTTTTATAGCATGAATATTATTTTGAACATTTTTTGTTTTTATACTAAGAACTTAACTTCAGTTTTATTCTAAAGTTGTATATAATTTTGAGCTAATCTAGCTTATTAGTGATGTTGGGAATACTGATTATTTGAAATTTATAAATATTCATCAGTATTAAGTAAAGATTCAATTGTTTTCAATTTTATTGTACTATTTCAATTTAATAATGGGAATTACTAATTTGATCTTACTATATATATTTGTAAATTAACACTAATCTAATAATTGGTAAAATATTTTACATATTTTAAAATACGTCCAATGAACATTTCTTTAAAAAATATCCCTTCAAAATCAATCACAGAAAAAATATTCTTCATCGTTGCTTCCTCACAGATATATTAGTGACACAGAAAATACTAAATCATGAAGAGACCAAAATCTTTGCATGTCTCTGTATCAATTTTTATAATCTATTGAGGTTAATTTCTTAGAATATAATAATCGATAACAGTATTTTTTATTTTTGCCATTACGCTTGAAATAGTAAATTCTTGTTTGTCTGTCCTCATCTTTTCCTATATTTTTGATAAGATGGCTTACATATTTAGAATTCGTAAAGTAATTTCTACAACATGTTCAACATATAAATATCAATCATGCGTATTCTCGACTCATTAAATATTATTTCTTTACTGATATATTTTTATGATATTCAGATCTAACATATACCTATACTTTCGAAGGCAAGCTCGGAGGCCGGTTCTTTCATATTTCCTAATTTTCTCTATTATCAACACACTCCGATTAAACCAGACTGACTCTGCGTACGCAATTATCGGCCTGATTAATAAGCAGTAGCAGATTATTTTTGCTTCATGATTAAAGTGTGTATTATAAAAAGTCTACTCTGTACGTGAAACGCTCCAGTGGTTCTTTTTAGTTGCTTAATGGATAAACGGATGTTACACCAATCGCAATAAATCATAAATGTGTACCGTATGTACTGAATATTTAGCCATTCTAACACGCGGACTCCGTGTCGGGACCCCTCCTTTAGTTGTCATTGACAGTCATTGTCTCGCATACTGGTCACTATTGTAACTCTTATTCTGTCAGATTCTGATTACAATTCTAATTTCATTTAGAAACCGCTTGTAATTTAATTTAACTTAGTATCCGAAGAGTTTTGCAAAAATTTGACTATAGTAAAATTAATATACAAATTTAGTGTGTCATGTGAGTTAAAGAGCTTTTTCGGCGCAAAATTCATTTGGGGTTTTTTGGTGTTTCGGATTGAAAATTTGATAATAGATATTCATTTTAGCATTGCAAAATTATTATTGCAAAATTAGTAAACAAATTTGGTGTGACGTCCGAGAACGACAAATACCAACTTTATTTAATATTGTGCGTACACACTTTGCGTTAAGCAATGCGTGCACGCTGCTCCTTTTTGAGCCAATGTATTTAAACACTTTAGCTCGGGACAGAGCGTTTGTGTAATTGAAACGCGTGAAATTCTGACTGAATCGGTATTACGATGTGTTTTATCTATTAATATTTATTTAGCCCAATCTCTAATTTTCCGTTATTTTTATCTAGTATTGAATTTTTAATTTTTGTTTAAGATTTGAAGCTAAAGGTTTGACTGAATAATACCCGATCTTTACTTACCCGAATATTTTAACTAGAATTTAGATTTATTTTTATTTAAGATTTGACGTTAAATATTTTAAATCAATAATTCCCGATCTCAGGCTTACGGCATCTGGGGATATTTATAGATAAATGCACATAAACTTATTGCGCGACGGTATTCGAATGGCGCGCGCGTTAGGATGACCCAGATAAGGAGCTAGGTCAGTCTCAGGAGCCAATCAGCGACGATGACCGCTAATTACAAGAGAAGTGAGGGAAAGTGCCTCTACACTCTAAACTCTAAAGAGTAAAAGTTGCCGCTAAATTGTAGAAATATAGTAGTTTACTCCATGTCTAAAGCGTGAAACGTTAATTTTCTACTTTGTCTGAGAGAAAGTTCATAGTTTACTCTTATAAGAGAATAAATTAGTTTGTTTACTCTAATATAAAGAGTAAATTTTCAATTTTCTACTTTACAAGCGTAGAGTTTTGAGTCGATTAATATTTTACTCTTTACTAAGGGGTAAAATTATAAATTCATACTTTACTATACTATGTGATTATAACCTCACTTATAGGTACAGTCGTTACATATACATATACACACAGTATAACCGGGAACCGCGCAAAAGAAATTTTGAATCAAGCAAAAATAAAAACTGTACAGATTTGTGATGATCTTGGGTTAAGAAAAAAATTATAGAAATTATTATTTTTTTAACTTATTTAAAGAGTATACATTTTAAAGATGACACTCTGTAAAAGAGTAAATCATTGTTTGATATCGACTATACCGTTCTAAAGTGAAAACATTAAATTCCATTCTCTGGGAAAGATTAAATTTATTAATTTACTCTTTTTAAAGTATAAACTACATTTTTCTACTATAGTAAAGTATGAATTTATAATTTTACCC
>UELV01175697.1:22133-39338 GCA_900490015.1 Megastigmus stigmatizans | reverse complement strand
CCCCCGTCCCGATACTCGCATTATATGTACTCAATTTTTCTTTGCCTGCTGCCATCGCCGCCGCTGCGGCGTATGTATACGTATAACGACGGGAATATGCAAATCGTCCGACCTTCGGCTCTACCGGCAATCCGCGTATTTAAGAGAACGAGAGGGGGAGAGAGAGAGAGTCGAAAGAGCGCGTAATGAGGGGCGCGGTCAATTACACCGGGGGATATCGAGGGGGCAACCTTCTCTCGACTACTTCAACGCTCTATTATGCACGTGCGTGTGTCTGTGTTTGCGTGTGTGCGACTCTTTGTGCGCACGTGTATACGGTACACAGCCCCGAGTT
Source organism: Megastigmus stigmatizans (assembly GCA_900490015.1). Taxonomy (NCBI): domain Eukaryota; kingdom Metazoa; phylum Arthropoda; class Insecta; order Hymenoptera; family Megastigmidae; genus Megastigmus; species Megastigmus stigmatizans. Next base: position 39,004 of record UELV01175697.1, on the reverse strand, counting down.
AAATGAATACCTATTTTTCGTGCATAATCGATCCTGTGTGTACGTGTGGGCCGAACTCATTCATTTTTCTCGCTTGGATAATACGCGTCATTTTTCTGGGGATTATTATCCCAATTGTTGGATGAAATATGATTCTGGGATAGAATTTTGCGAACGCCTTTCTTATTCTATAACGATTCTAATGCGTATGTAAGAAATTCGAACGAGTCTTTAGCGAAAACAAAAACCAATACTTTTTAAGAATTTGTTATATGTATATGTGTATTAAAATAAATGTATTTCGTTGGAATTTATATCGTTCCGGTATGCGATAATAACTTAATTTTAAAACTATTCCGCTATACTACAGTTTTCTATTATACCTTGTTATTAGATTATCATGCACACGCGGCCAAGTAGTCATTACCAGATAGCGTAAGAATAGTTTTGGTGACTCATATTAGCGGCGAGGAGGCACTTTTCTTAATCGCTTCCTGCGATTTTTTCACCAACGGTGTATATAGGTGGTAGCGTATTTCGTATTAAAGTAACGGTATATATGAATACATCTTAATGTGAGGTAAGGTAAAATAGTTTCATTGACACACTTTTCATCGCAAGAATACTGTGCGAACAGACGATTCAATTATGCGCGGCGCTGATTCTAATCGCATTATCCGCGCTTCCGTTTTCGCACTCGAGACTCTCCGACACATTCTTTTTTATATCTATTGATTATACATTTCTTTAGTCGTCATTCACGGTCTTGTATTACGAAATTTGTTCAGTTTATAGACTTTTTCGCGTATTCATGTCATTATTCGATAATTCAGACTTTTCTCTCACAATGCGCACTCTTCACAAAATGTGAGAAGAGAAGACACTGGGCTTCATCCGAGGCTTCATCTTACTCTGATCCACATCCTATACATATATATATACACACCGGTATATACCTTGGGTATACGAGCGCCGGATGTCGAAAGGCGAGTATATATAGAAAACCATCACGCACACTGCGCAGCGTATACCCGAGGGACATAGCAGCAGCAGCATAATAAGAGAAGAGGGAGGAGGATAGAGAGAGAGGGACGTCGCGAATGGATTCGCGGAGGAGCTCAGCAGCGGTAATCAGCTCGAATTTCACTCGAAGGAAGTGGCCGTCGCCGCGGGAGCGAGTGTATATATACGCAGCATAAATGCGAATAAAGCGCGGCATCGGGGGTGGTCGTTACCCATCACTGAACCCCCGTAGCACATCTGCACTCTGTGTATGCGAGCGCGCATTATGCAGGCGGAATTGAAATTAATAGAGCCGATCGCGGCTAAATCGCAGAAGTGGGCGCAGCCGCCGCGAATTTGGCCCTAAGTGATGCCAGCCAATACATTGCCGATCGCGTGGGCGTATACGCTGTTGCACGAATACACGGACTATGCCGCTTAAGCTGGGGTAAGTGCACGGCGGCGTAAACGCGCGCGTATTACGCTGCACGCTCGCGGTGATTTATTCGCGAGAGACGTTGGCTGCTGTTGCGAGAGGCGACGAAAAGTGCTGTTAATGCGTTTTTGATATATACGCATTTTGCCCGATTGCCGTTGGTATATAGTTGAAAGACATTTTGATCGAGTTTTTTTTTGTGTGTAATATGAGTACGTATTGCACTTGCGAATAGAAGGCGTTGGATTTATATTTATAAGTCTTGGGTGGATTCAGAATCCGGCAAAGGAAAATTCAAAATAGTAAAGAACTATAGGCGCTACGTTATGTATACATTGGAAACTTTGGTTCCACTATTAAATCAGAAAGAAATACGGACTATGGATTCAGCGAATATATCCCATTTTACACGAAAAAAAAAGTGTCGAACTCTTTTGCCGAATGAATTATGGAATCTAATTATCCCCGATGGCAGACTATTCGGAATATCGGCTGCAGAGGCCGCTTGGCCGACGCGACGGAGACTTAAAAAAAATTTTAATGGAGTTACATGATTCACGTCGGACAAAAATATAATTCAAGGGGTTTATCAATTGGACTGAAATCCTGTCATATATCAGACAAGGGATACTACTACTATGCGGTCTTATATATACATAGGAAGAAGGGAAAGAGAGAGGGAGTAAAAGCGAAGATCTTGAACGACAAGGCAGGGGGATATATACCGAATTCATTCGTGCTTTTCTATCCTGGCTCGTGGCCCAGAGAGAGAGAGAGAGAGAGAGGCTCGACGACGGCGACGACGAGTACGCACTCGAGCTGCTGCTACTGCTGCTGCTGCAACTGTTCGATATCTACTTGGCATTCTAGTGGCTCGCGATGCTGCCGCTGTTGTAGCCCCTGACGTCAATCATCGGAAATTGCCCGGCCCAAGCACAAAAGAGGTTATAAGAGTTGCCTGCCTTCCTCTCTACCCGGTGTATCCTGTTTTCGAGCCAGAGAGACGGGCTGTGCCGCCGCGCTTGCCGCGGAAATCCAATTCGAAATTCGCGAGGCTTAGCGTCGCTGCGCGCATAAGGGATGGATTTTTTGGCTGAATAGCTTTCGTGCAGGTATATTGGATTGCGGATACTTATCGGTGATCTGCGGTTATTTGCGATGCCATGGGTATTTTACGCTGTTTACGTCGGTTGATTAGCTTTTTTTTTCACGTTCAGTTGAGGTTAGAGAGCTAGGCAATTTATTTGATAGTTATTGGCCAACTTACGTACGAGTTGAATATCTTTTTTTTTCTAATTCGACTGTAGTGTATAACTCACCTGTAACAAAAAAGAAATAGATACGATAAGTATGTGCATGTATTGAATGTATGCGAATAGTGAGTAATTTAGTAATAAAACAGTGTATGTTTATTGAAAGGTATATGCAATAACGTTATTATCGAGCATTAAAAAAAAGTTGCAAAACCGCAGCGAGCTGCAATGTCGCGTGGTAATGGTTTTGAAAAACCGTAAATCCATTGAGAAGGTTGAGCGCGCACAGTTTGCACATAGAGAGAAGTCGCGTATACAGTGAATGCGCGCCGTACGCGGCGACTCGCAAGTGCGAGAGCTCAAAGAATTCGCAGCTCTCTCTCGCGGGGATAAGAGAGCTAAAGTGGGAAGAAAAAAAAAAAGTGGCTGTCGAAGGTGAACCACAATCCATTGAAAAGGTCTCGGGCACATGGGACGCATGCGACAGTAGCAGCAGCAGCAGCAGCAGCAGTACACGCGGAACACGCCAAGTTTTGCTTCGGCCGAGCGACACTCCGCAACGGTATCGGCGAACCAATATGGCTTTTCCAGCTTGTATACATATATAGAGCGATGTTGTATACCAGTCGTCGTCGTCGCGAAGCTAGTCTGGCGTCTTGAACTTGACTTCACGTTATTGCAAGAGCGGCGCGGATGCCGGTACACACAGCTCCTTCTAAAATGGCATTCCCCAGCTTTGAGGGATTCTGCTGCAGCTATGCAGACCGGATTTCGAACTTCTTGCACGCGCGACGGCGAATTCCTCGCTTTATGCATCTGTGTGTATGCTGCCAGTGTACATATACACAGAGTTATAACGTGAGCATTTGCATCGGCTTATTGCAGCCAACGCTTTTCGTTATGTGTATGAAGAATTTTCTCGAGCGTAAAAGAAATGTATATACATGGACTTTGAAATAATTTTGTAAAAATATATAGTTTACTTTAAACGCGGTTATTTGTGCTACATTTTAACCATTTGACACGAATCGAATGCATTCTCACAATTATATACGCGTATAATCGAACCCCTCCGTTTTAATTAAAAAAGTATATATACCTATAGGCATATGAAAAATGGATGAAAAAAAGGGAGAGAGGACGAGAGCTAATAACATCGGCAAATTCAACGTTCCCAGGAAAAAAATAAAGGAAAAATGATTTTTCGAAAGCATAGAGCGGATCCAAGCAGTAATAATGGACCAGAAGTGAGCGAACAAAAAAACGAAGGAAGCCCACCTCACATGTATATATACAGAGATCGAGCGTGAGTATATAAGCGAGATATGAAAAAAAAAGAAGAAAAAATAGGGAGAGAGTACACACACATTAGTTCCGATGCAATCATCCGCGCAGACTCCCCAAGAGAGCTTGACCTCGTTTCCCCGATATTTTCCAGGACTCCGTTGCGGCGCTTCTTTCCTTTTTCCGACCGCAAACCAAATCCAGGCGCGAACGAAGCCCCTCGGGCACTCTATACATACATGTATACTCGTGCGCAGCACAGCAGATATATCGGCGAGGCGACCGAATCGCGCGGAATAATGGCCGCTTTATTTCGTTGTGGTATATATCGCGCGGTGTGGCGAGTGAGCCGGGGCCATTTCGCATTCGCAGTCAGGGGCCATTCTTCTACGGGTTGCTGCTGGTCGCATCCACCGTCGTCGCAGGAGGAATGCGCCGCGATGTATAAATATATATGTATAGAGAGAGAGAGACGGGCGCAAGTGGCGTCGGAACTTTGTGTATACCAGACACCCTCTCCCTTTCATTTGCCCCCGTTCGCGAGTTCATCCTGCGTGTCTCGGAGCTCTTAAGTTGTGTCTATGTGTGTATGTGTGTGCATTCCCCGTGTGCAATGTACTCGCCCGATAGAGAAAGAGAGGAGAGAGAGAGAGAGAGAGAGAGAGAGAGAAATTCCAGGCGTACGCTCACGGCGGTAGTTGCTGATATTCGCTCTACCGACCCTTACAACCGGCCTCTCTCTCTCTCCCTCGTTCAGTCACGCACAAATTAATCGCTTACGCCTAGTCGTTATTTTTACGGGCTAAGATGCTCGTCCGACTGTAAATATCTTACTTCATCGATCTTGAACTTTATGGGCCCCCGGGGATTTATACCGCGAGATCATCGCCAGGATTTCAAGTGCATATAGTATATATTTCCAGGCCCGAGATTGGTCGTAGCTCGCGCGCGATATAACCACGGCGCAGCTGTTTTGTCGGCTTTTTTTTAATCACCGACGCGCCGCGTGCGCGCAAATAAATTTAAATGCCAATATCGATGCTGAAATATTGAATGTTTATACAGCGCGGTCGAGTGTCGATGAACGCACTGTTGTGCGCGAGAATCGTGAAACTAATTGGCGAGCTTAATGTAGTGTGAAGGAAACTTAATTTATTTTTGTCAGCCGCTACTCAATATTGAACTTGATAGAATATCCATTACAAACGCTGCAGATAAAGTGATATTATTTCGCTGCTGACTGAACGTAAAATCTACATCTCGTGTGGTTTTTCTATCCTCGATTCAATACTATGCAGAAAGGTTCGCGACAAAAACTGGCGCAATTTAAATAAAAACAAAACTTTATATATACTGCATGCATATAATGCATGAACCAACAGATATATAAAAACAACGTTAGGTGCACGCAATCGACATGAATCAGCAATGGCATCCTCCAAGGTACACCGGCACGTCCACCACCGGAACCTGAGAAAATCAGCATCATCGAAGCGGAGGAAAGCGCTCGGAGTATATGCAGCGCTCCCTCGAAGCATGGATCCTTTGCTCGAGTAGCAGCAGCAGCAGCAGCGGCAGCAGGAACTGCGAGCCATATGGCAAGCAAGGTAGTGGCGATAGTGCAGCAGTAGCCCACACTGCAGCGTAAACAGCTCTCCTCTCTCTCTCCCTCACGTTTATATACTGCGAGAGCTCGCACCAAAGGATATTCATCGGACACACTGGCGAGCACGTGAGCGTATATGCGAGCCTCGGTCTAACACAGGGAGCGCAAGAGAGAGAGAGAGAGAGAGAGAGAGAGAGAGAGAGAGAGAGAGAGAGAGAGAGAGAGAACACCTGGTCCCATTATTATCGAGCTACGCCTCGGAACATCGAGCTTGCGACACACGGGGATAAAGCTAGGCACGACCAACGATAACGACGCCGATGCACACGCAAACGTGTATAGAACATCGAGTGAGTGAGAGTGAGTGAGGGAGAGAGCGAGAGAGAGAGAGAGAGAGAAAGGGAGAGAGCAGAGAGTCGACCAGTGGCATAATGATCCGTGCTGCATGGGAAAGGCTCGTAAATCGCGGATAGAAACGCTATTACCGCTTTATGGGCTTCCATTTCCGGTCCATACGCGACGACTTCCCTCTCTCTCCCTCTCGCGAGGAAAGCGGACAGCTCTTTCACGCAATGCCTGCCTGCCTGCCGGCCACCCCTCAACCCACTTTCCCTTTGTCCTTGTACCATCCGCTCTCTCTCTCTCTCTCTCTCTCTCTCTCTCTCTCTCTCTCTCTCTCTCTCTCATGCTTCACTCTGTGCGCGGCCGCTCTTCCCTTTTGCAGAGATCGGCTTTAGCGGTTATTAGTTCATGACGTCGATTATAATTTATCGATCTCGCTCGACCGTGCGTGCATGGCGTTTTCAGCGCCACAGAGAGACCAACAGCAGCAGCGGCGGCGGCGGCGGCGATGGCCTCGTCGATTCATTAAAGGCTCTCGCTTATGCGGATGACTATACGGGGGACAGTTTAGCGGCTAATGCAAAGGTTATAATGTATGCAGGGGATATATCGAGTTGGCGAGCGGCTAATGCACCGATCTTTATAATATACATATATATATATACGTTGACAGTGATTTCATCATTAGTCAGCGATTGACCCAGGCTTATCATGCAGTTGTTCGATATAATACCAACGAGCTTGAATATATAGCTTTGCCCCGGATTGCTGCTGCTGCTGCTGCTGCTGCTACTACTTTCTTTGTTCCAGATTTCAGGTGGTAAGATGCGCGCAATGGCTTTGTGCCGCGCTCGTCATATTTTGCCATAACTTCGCCGATGTGGATACGCTGCGGCATAATTACAAGAGAGAGGGAGAGAGAGAGCAACATAAACTTTCCCGCTGCAGCACAAAGGTCTTTGTCATGGTAATCCAAAACTTTCAATTCCAAGCTGAATAATACCGCTTTGTAATGATGTAATCCATCAACTTTCGTTGCGTGTCGCGCGCGCGACGAACCATCAGTGTTAATCTCTTAATTTTCGAATGGCATTGTGGCCTCGAGCGTTTACAAGGCAATCCGCGACTATTTCAATATGTTTAGACATTTGAATACTAGCTGCGATTTACTATAGGTTGATGTATAGCATTTCCAAGTCAAGGTACACATTCCAGCTCTGCGTATCTAGATATTGTACGAAATTGAAGTTTGTATCGAGCTATACGATTACTCCTGATAATGAAGCTAGACAAGACCTGAACGAGGTTCGGAGATTAAAATTACACGTCTTATTGCTCAAGCGCACTCAGAGCGCGTGGTAATGTCTACAAGAATAACAAAAAAAAAAAAAGAAAAAAGAAAGAAAAAAAGAATCCGATGCAATCGTACTGTCTAATGAATGAAATTCTCCCGTCGGTGCATTTGCAATTAACCATATCTCACGAGCCATTCGGCATCTGCCCAGAGATGCAGTTGTAACAACAAATAGTAAAAAAAACACAGAGAAAGAGTCGGAGTCCATCGAAATTACTTCTAGGCGCGTGCAATATTTCCGCTCCAGGAAAAATCAACGCAATACACTTCTTCTTCTCGCAACGGCTTAAATCTTTTCTAAAAGGCTCTTTGGAAAAAGAAGAAGAGGGAGAAAAAGGGAGAGGAGAAGAAGAAGAAGAAGATGAAGAAGAAGAGGCTAGAAAAGGAACAAGGGCGCGGGCGCGTGCGGCCGATCGAGTTTTACGATATTGATCATCTCGAAGTAAAGTGCAGCCACAAGCTCCTCTCCGATGTTCTCTAGTACACTACAGAGGGAGAGAGGAGAGAGAGAGAGAGCGCCGAGTAGGAAAGGGAGGAAAAACAAGCACCGGAAAGCCGGAGATTTCATCTACCCCTGCTCAAAGGGGAAATCGAAGCTCCGAATCGCGGCAGGGCCATAAATATTTGTCAGATGATATAAGACGTCGGCGTGGTCGTCAGATGCATTTGAAAACTTATTTCCCGCCGCGCGCCCGGTACTTTGGCCCCGCTGGCAGTTAAGGCTCGCGATAGCAAAACTTTCCTCTCACTCGCTCTCTCGCTCTTTCTCTCCACCGGGGCGATATAATACGCGCGCGCGGCCCGTAAAACACAAGAGCCGTCGACATCCTTTCCATCGCGCGGACGTATGGAAGCGCGCGGCGCGGCTGCACAACCGAGACAGAGAGAGAGAGAGAGAGAGAGAGAGAGAGAGAGAGAGAGAGAGAGAGAGAGAGAAAGAGACCCAGTTTACGTCTCCTGGACGCACAAACAGGAGAGAAGCGCGCCCTACTTGCGACTCTCGAATTCTTTCGTGTATATATATAGGAGGCAACTTTTTCAATCTCGACAAAACGATGGCAAAAAAAGGAGTGGATGGGCAAGAGAGGGATGATGGAGGAGCTTTGGAGAGCTCCGCGGCGGCAGCTGAGATGTCGCGCGCTCGCGAGCCATGATCCGCTTTCTCGACAGGGCCGAAAAACACGTAAACATAAAAGGCGACTTTCTTTCTCGAGACAGTGCATATGTATATATATCGAGGAAGAGGAGAAGGATGGGGAGAGAGAAAAAGAGCGCGCATGAATTACCGAGAAGAGGAAATAAGAGAGAGAAGGGAGAGAGAGAGAGAGAGAGAGAGAGAGAGAGAGAGAGAGCTTGGATCGCAAAGAGAGGCGAAATTACCAGAGCGGCAAGATGACCGCAAAAGGATCGTTTTGCCTCCCCGTCCCTTTTCGGATCAAGTGCCAGAAGCTGTCGTGCCAGAATAAATTGCAGCTCGCCAAAAATTGTTTCGGGAAATTTATGAGCCTGATTGATGTTCCGTGTACCGAGTTTTTGCGAGATTTCGCGGAAAATTAGTAGTTCCAAAGATACGATCAATAGTAAATTTAAAAGTACAAATTGATTTTGATCTTATTATATTATACTTTATTCCGGCAAAGAAAATTATGGTTTTCCACTAATAGTGGCAGAAATAATCTGATCGACGCGTAAGAGTGCAGCAGCGATATTGAATGGAGAAAATCCGTCAAAGAATATCTATATATGCTTCCAGTGAAACATTCGCTACGCTCTAGAACTAATTTTTTCCCCGAAAGCTCAATTTAAGTTAAGTGCTTTTTTTTCTGCCCCGACAAAAGGAACTATTAACTTCTTACAACCTTTTAGTAGAACGTACATTAAATATTCTGGGAGTTTATTGTATTATCCGAACCTGTTTCATCGATAAATTTTGCTTCGGAAATTCCTTGACGTCTAGTAAAAAAGGTGTGCCGACACTAAACGCTATAGCATAAGTGCAACCTTCAAAGTCAAATGCTGATAAAAATGGCAAAAATCGATTTACCGCTTCCCTAAAAGTCACCCAACAGGATACTTAATTATTTTACAGATCCGGTACATGCATTAATAAAAGGTACATTTTAAAATCATTTCTTTTTACATTTATTAAGGGCAGTCATAAAAAAAAGGGTAAAGTAGGTCGGGCAGTGCTAAAAAATGACAAAAATATAATAGCTCGCCGGTTACCGGTCCCCTCCAACTTTTCAGACCGAACTAATTAATTTTTTGCAGCAGTGCGTCACTTATAACCCTTTAATTTTTCAAGTTGGCTAAAACAAAAGCATTCCAGGCCGCTGTTGAGCTCCCATCGCAGAGGAGGAGAAGATCGCTTTAGAAAGACCTCCTCTATAGTTTTTCGCGTGCAACGCAGCGCAGCGTCCCAGCGTAAGACGATCGACGTTAGGGACATTTTTGCAGCCACTCGACGACGCGTATACCCTCTTTTTTTTACCCCTCAAGTACTCGTGGGGGTCGCTCGACTCGAGCAGCGAGAAGAGTCTTTGTGATTCTTGCGAAAACTAGCGCGGCGCCTGGCTCCGAGTAGTAGTCATTGACCGAACCGATGAGCGCGCTTATATAGCGACAGGCTCGTTAAGTAGATTTTCTTTTTAAGACCTAAGTGGAGGCGAGCTGCTATGGTGCGAGCGCCTATACCGTTCTTATGTACTTTCTTCGGGATACTCGAGAGAGATGGGTTACGTGTATATACTTTAGTTGCAGCCACCACTGGAATGTTCTTTTTTTCTTCCTGTCCCGGAGGAAACGGAAAGAAATCAAGTGGAAACTCTTCTTCGAGTGCAGGGGAATTAGATTTTTAATAAACGTACGTGACGGTAAGTTTCTACGCTTCAACTTGTACATTTGCTGTACAATTTCTTTGTGAAATTAATCAAAAACGTTGCGAGCAAAAATTTCCTATCCTTTTATACAAGACAGTTATACATTATTAAATAATTGATCGGGCTGAAAGTCCGAATCGAAAGCTAACAGCGTCGAGACACTACTTTATTGCGAGAACGGCGGCGGCGGCGGCGGCGGAGTATAAGCTGCAGCGGCATAAAGAGATGACTAGTACCTTTATAAAATTTTACGATAATGAAAGAAAAGCTATTACTGGGGAGACCAGAGAGTCGCGCACGAGCGCAACAATGGCTCTTAAAAGCCCATATATACCCCAGAGAAGATGTTTTCTCGCGAACGCAGCAGGGTAAGCCGTGGCGGCGCTTTCACGCGTACTTTAAACGAAACTTATATATACATACATACTCGCTACACACCCGAGCCGAGTCAAAGCAATTGTTTGCAAAATGAAGCACAAGCGGCTCTCTCGCTCGCGCCGAGTCGTGACGCTTTATATCGCGCGAAAATGTCAAAATAAAGAAAGCGCGCCACCGACAGACAGAGAGAGAGAGAGTGGGAGAGAGAGAGTGAAAAAACGAAGAAGTAGTCGGCGCACAACTACGACGGCGTCGACGCGACGCTCGGTCTCCATTCATCCCTCATGACCATTCAACTCGCTCTCTCTTTCACGTGTGTCCAAAGAGCGACGCTCTCTCTCTCTCTCTCTCTCTCTCTCTCTCTAATTAATGAAGACGCGCTCTCGAAATTGCGCGGCTGCTTTTACGCGACCCAATGCATAGTCTCCGTGCATATATAATAACGCTGCACACCTGCATGTATACGTCTATACCGCGTCGACGCGCTTTGCCGCCCAAAGACGTATAGCTGGCAACTTTTCCCCAGTGAATATATATATGTATATGTACGCGCATTCGGGACACTCGCACTCTCTCTCTCTCATCTTCTGCGTGGTAACACGGCGTTGTATGTATATAGGAAGAGACGACGTCGTGCCACCTCCTCGGTACTCATGCGGCCTGCCTACGGTTCCGCGCACACGTGTTGAGCACGCGACTGCGTGTGCTGCTGCTGCTACTGCTCTATAGACGATCCTGCACTTGTGTGTTATATATACGTATATACGCGCGGTGTAGAGACGCGTTGCGAGGCAGATGCGCGCGAGTGTTATAGATATATATGTGTGTGTGTACGTGCGAATGCTGAGAGAGGGAGAGAGAAAGAGAGGGTGACGAGGGAAGCGGAACGGAGATGTGTATAGATATAGTTCTTGTAGCACGCAGTTCTTCGCAGCGGTGGATTGCTCCTGCTGCGTGTGATGCACGCGAGTATTTCTCCTTTTTTCCTTGGCGCGGAATTGGCAAAATTTTAGCGGGAATCGTAGTGTGGGGAATGAAAGTTATAGGCGATCAGCTAGATTTAAGATTGATTGTTTGATGAATGAAAGGGCAGCCTTTGTTTGTTTTAGTAAGACTCGCCGCGGGATTATGCTTTCAGGTATTAAACATCCGGGCAATAACTGATAAATGTTTTTTTTTTGTTGATTTTGCGTATGCCTATATAATTGCATTTACGCACCAAAAGTGATTTTCGTAATTGTTGTCTTTCATACCCTAAAAAACAAGTAAATAATATTGCTTTTATATTTTTTTTTTATAAAATTAATTTATGTTAAAAGCAAAAGAAAAACAAATAAGCCGGGAATATGTTATGGTGCTTTTTGAAAAGTAGCGAAATCCAATGTAGCAGTTGACACCAGTACCTGGTACTTGACTGCATTCTTTGTGTGCGAGTGTGGAAAAATGTGCGGGCAAAGCGAAAGAGAAAAGGGTGGTATAAAGGGAGAAAAGAGAAAGGGAGAGAGAGAGAGAGAGAGAGAGAGAGAGAGAGGGAGCGAGGATGTGGATTGGCACTTGACGGTGCAACAGAGTAAATTTCGTTGAATTCAAATTTCATCCTTCCACTCGACGATTCTCTCTCGCTCTCTTTTTCTCTCTTTACCATTCCCTCCTTCCTCTCTCTCTCTCTCTCTCTCTCTCTCTCTCTCTCTCTCTCTCTCTCTCTCTCTTTCTCTCTCTTTTCCTCTCACTCACGCGCACAAATTTTGCTCACGCTCGTGTTGTGTGTGTCCCCGGTAGCCAAGTAATTTAATTTCGCATGTATGCGCGTGTCGGAATAAAAAGACGTACGTACGCTCGGGCCGCAATAGCGCGGAGACAATTTGAACTCGGCAATACACGGAGAGAGCGAGTGGGAGAGAAGCTTTTTAGGTGTATCACCGAGTGGGATTATTACTTCTTAACGCGCTTGTTTTGCCCCCGTGAGATATGCCCACGTGAATGCGTAACATCGCTACGCGAAAATATTTAGGGATCTAAGTAGCTGGCTCTGTTGACTTTTGGATTAAACCATTTATATACCTTAAGTGTCTCATTGGTCTTTCTATGTATATGATTGTGCGATTAATTTATGAGAACATTTATACTTGTAAGAATAACTTTTTCTAACGGATAAGAAAGTGCTAATTAAAAAACTCCTTTTGTTCCTCCAAAAAACAATTCGGATAAAAACTACTTAATTTTGAAGAAAGCAACCAACGTAGCCACTTTCCTACAGTCCCGCGTTCGTTCGTGCACAGAAAACGATAAGTTTACCCTCTCGGTTGGTTATAGTTCCCGCGCCGCTTTCGGAAATTTTTTCGTCTCCATTTTTCACCCCTGGCAGAAGAGCAACGGGTAGAATTGTCGGATGTGCCGTGGCTAGAGACGGAGGGAGATTTATCGATGTCCCGATCGAGCGTGAAAACAGGAGACTCTCGCTACAGGAGCCACGGGGCGAGAACCTTAACGCAAGTATCCTTAATTCCGCTTCGATGAAGGGCCAACTCCTTAGGGGGGATTAACCGGGGCTATATATATAGCAGATATCTCTTTATCTTGCTTTCTATTCATCGCTCCTGCATTTTTTATGATTAGAGCGCAGTGCAGGGCTTTGAATTATTTATAGGTATTTCTTTGCGGAGAGATAGGGACCCTGTTTATATATATATAGTGTGATTATTGGAGGTTAAGTGTTAAAAATTATATAAGCGAAATAGATTCAATGAGTGGTTAATACTCTGTCTATTTCTCGAAATATTTTTAAATTAATTTTTGTACGCTGCCAATCTTAATAGGGATTAAAGTTCTAGTTATGACTTCTTACTTTATTTACTTATAACGTATAGGTGTGATTGAACATACAATGTATTTTTCAATAACCCTAATGTGATTCGTACTTCTTTTGCATATACGAAACTTAATTGAAACTTTTTTATTGAAAAAAACTTTCATTGAAACACAAATTAAGCATTCAAAGAGCAAATGCACTCTATATAAAAAGCGCAATATATTCAAAGTCACGACGCGAGCGTCAACTCGAAAAGAATAAATCCGAAACACACCCTCCAGCGAACAACTAAAAATCCGTGTTTCTCCCTCAAAAAAAAAAGAAAGAAAAAAAAAGAGTGTCTCGCTACTTGAGCAGAGAGCAGCGCAGACTCTTTGTCCCCGTTCTCCTTGAACTAAGGGTGGGTACGTTTTCCCTAAGGGAAGACATACACACACATACCCACACACACAGACAAAGTCTCGCAACAGAGAATCTCGGGAAGAAAGGAAAGGGCCAAAGGAGGAAGGAATCGCGTGCCGAGCCCAACGTCCCGCGACGCGCGAGAGACGGTGATAAATCGCACGAGAGAATTATGCTCGGATTATGAAGAAAGCCCGGGTATACGCGATGCGCAATCTTTTCTTCCCCGCATTATGAGCCGCGATAGCCTAGCCGAGCGTCAACAGATCAAAGCGAGAGACAGAGACAGGGTGAGAGAGAGAGAAAGGATCTGGTTAGAGGTCTAGTGCAGCTCATTTTTGTTGGGTAGGATATAATAGGGGAGAGAGGCTGATCTCTTAAGTTGACGTTTGCTCGACGAGCGTAAAACGGGATAGGTATATAATATGTCTTAATTTAGCGTGCAAGATCTTCATTCCTGACACTGCGGGATTTGTTGCGCATCAATTCCGTGATGTATAGATATTGCATTGGGTTAAATGGTATGTGTGCGATCAAATTGATCTATCGCACTGATTACGTGGTGCACAGATTCACGCGTACAACTATACATGGGATAAGTTCCGAATATGGAAACTGAAAGTTGTGAGATTCTTACTTCTTTTAATATCCGATAAATATTAACTTGATTTTACGAGACTCTTCGGGAGGTGGTGATATGAATTAACTCACTGATTATAATAATATACGGTAGTATTTTATTCACAAGATTTGATAGAGTTCACAAATATTCGCTTCCAATTTGTCGACAGAAAGAAAGATCGTCACGCTTACATAATCAATCACGATAAATTACGGAGAACGCACGAGAGAGTATAGCCGTAGTCTAAGAAATGGAGAACAAGCGCACGCACACTCCTGTTTGATAATTCTATTTGTCGCTACTTATCTCGATACTTCCTCGATATCTGTCGATGGCGAATAACAATTGCGGACTAGGTGATCGCTGGGAGCTACTTCTTGTCGTGTTCCAAGAGAGGTGTTGTTGCTACGACGGTAGTTGGCGAAAGAAGGACTAGTTTCCGCGATCCCTCTCGCACTCTGCCTCAGATTCGGCGCCCCTCCCACTCACACATACAACCACATTACAACTCTCGATCCAATTATCGGCGCGCAATACAATTCTCACGTTACAAAGTATAGCTCTGTATACGTTCGTTCCTCCGCTTATATATATACACCTTTTCATCCAGCGCGCGCATCTGCCTCATTTAACCATAATCGCCAAGTTCCCAAAACTGTAATTCAATTTAGCATTCCGCAATATAATTGCAGGTCCGTGTATATACTTGCTCGTGTTTATGCGAGCGTATATGCACTGCACGAGTATTATATACCGCCCATTCGCGTATATATACACGCGGTTAAACGCAGCGTATATATATGTATATCCATATATACGTATATAGAACGCGTGTAATAATTGAACATTAAAGTTTAATTGTCTACCGGAGCAGAGCAGGAGCCGCGCGAAGCGAATTTCAATAAACGACAGATGCATCATATAATAGACGCGCGCGCGGCATTAATCTTATCCGAGTTCATCAGTGTACAATTTGCGGCCAAAGTACCCAAGGCGATAAATATAACGATATACGAGCGCAAACGCGCGCTTAGAGCCCATGGAGGCCGCCGTAAATGACAAATATATCATACACTTTGGATATTCATTATAAAAAATACGCGCGCGCGTGTGTGTGTGTGCCCGCATATTCGCGCGCGTCATAGAATCGGAAGCAAAGGAGAAAGAGAAGGTTGGAGCAGGGCATATACACAAGAAAAGACAATGTGACGCTGCAGCCCGTAAATCAAAATATACCTACAGACACACACACACACACACACACACACACACACATAGACACGGCGACGGTGCGAAGAAGCGTATATTTATAATGCTCGGTCGAGATAAGGCATCTGATGTGGCCGATGCAGCCGCAGCCGTAGCCGCGGTGTGTCGCCCTTCCACATCAGCATTATACACACTCCGCGGCGTGCACGCGTTTCGGATCATCTCTCTTTCTGTCACTCGCGTTGTGTACAGCAGCGGCAGCGCACGTAATGCAGGCAATTCACTCTCTCGTGGGACACACACGCACACACAGGCGCGCGAACGCACGCCACTCGTCATCATATTTCACGATGACGATAATGGAGATAATCATCATTACCCGAGGTGGCAATCGCTTTGCGCCTCTCTCCCTCTCTTTCTCTCTCTCTCTCTTCGTATCTTCTCGTTCTCAGCGATGCAGCACCAGCAGCAGCTGCCGGTAGCTCCTGCATCCACCCAATCATCTGGCGTGTGTATATCGTCCTTCCGCATTTAGCGAGAGTGTAACATGTATGGTGTAACATGTATGTATACATGTATGGCATATACAGATATATACGTGTACCAGCGTTTTGCTTCATCGCGGAGATGGCAAGAGAGAGAAGAGCCGCGCGCATCTAATCGTCATTAAACTCTCTTTTTCTACGAGACGCGACTTTAATGCGCTTTTCATCGTGCCGGTGTGTGTTGTGTATATACGATGCAGCACGGAGACGACGCGTCGAGGAACGGAATCGAGGCCTTCCAGGGACGTATATATATATATATAGAGGTTTTCTGCAAAAATGTATAATATGCTGCGCTAGGCGATAGCTGCGTCTGTTCGTTTATATCAATATAATAACGATGTTCGAGATGGTAAATTATAATACAATTCCACCGATGATTTATTATGACTTGTGTGTATAATAAATGTTGTTGCGGTTACAAATAAAAGTGAATTATTTAACACTCTGCAGTTGTCAACGAGGCGATCACGCGTAATAATAATAAATGTATATGTATATAGAAGAGATCATATTAAAATAGAGCAAATTTCCAATACAGACATCTCGCAGATACTTAATCATGCGCACGCGTTCGCGCTTCCCTCGGACAAAGAAAGAATAATAAAAAAGACATGGAAGGTATAAGCACGAGCGGTGCACAACAGCAACAGCAGCAGCAGTCAGCCAGCAGCCAGCAGCTCGTCGACGGCAAGGCGCTGATGGCCCTCGTTCTCTTATACTCGACAGAAAGAGAGTGAGAGAGAGAGAGAGAGATAAAGAGAGAGAGAG
>UELV01175696.1:0-21115 GCA_900490015.1 Megastigmus stigmatizans | reverse complement strand
GGTCTTGGTCGTTAATGGGTTAATTAATATGAAGGGTTTAAGGACGATTTCAAGTTCGTATGATCAAAAAGTTTGTTTCTATTTTACAAGCCATCGATTAATTATATCATTGTTAATAAAACCTATTAAGCATGTAAAAATTAGTTTATACACAAAGTTTTAAAATTTGAAAAAAATTTGCCGGAAAAAACATTAAAACAGAATTTTTTCAATGATTTTACAAAATTTCTGAGATAACGTTTTTCAAAATTTAATCTTTTTGGTGAGAGTTAGAGTATAAGTTTAAGTTAGAAATTATGTACATACATACATGCAAATTAAGAATTTTTTTTTATAGTTTTACATGAAAAACTTACAACAATAGTAAGTCCTTTTTCTCCTTGTGGCCCTCTCGGACCTGGGGGGCCCATGGGACCAGTGAATCCACGAGGCCCAGCCTCTCCAGGTAATCCAGAAAATCCTGGTTCACCTTTAGCTCCTTTATCACCTGGCGGGCCTTCAGTTCCTGGTACACCAGCTAATCCAGGACCTCCAGGAGGACCAATAGGACCTCTATCTCCAGGAGGTCCAGGATATCCGTCTGTTCCTCTTAAACCTACAGGACCAGGATATCCTCTAGGACCTTTTTCGCCTGGTGGACCTGGTTGCCCTTTGCCACCCTAATATAAATAATAATAAACTTGAATTAATAATAAGTTTTCCAAACTTAGACTAAATATTCCAATTAGTGTACCAATGCAAAAAATGTACCGTGAAGAAATTTTTTTCGTTTATAAATGGAATTACAATTTTTATCATTATCTTTTTTATTAGCAAGCACATGATTTTTATTTTCAACCCTCTGTTAAAAGTGCACAAGTTTTTTCTTTATAAAAATAAGTTTTAAATAATTTTTCTTTAAAATAAAATAAAACGATTTGGTCCGTATCAATGTACCCTTTTGTTTTCCCATAAGAATACATTGAACCTTATTGCGTGCCCCTTATTTACGAGTTTAGTCTCGAAAAAGCGTGTTACGTTAAACGTACTTTTTTGCAACATAACTGAGAAATTATATCTAGAGTTTCATTAAATAAATCTATTTAAATAAATAATTTTTTTTTGTAAGTGTTTATAACATAAAAGCACACTGATTGGCACACTGTACGGTACATCTACCCGATATATTACTTTTTAGGACCCTCAAATTATTTGATTGTACTTAACAAATATTTGCTAATGACATATAAATGATAATGAGTTGTACATATTATACTCTCATCTATACAAAGAACGATCAATGATTCAAATATAGTTTAATCAAATATATTTGCGTTAACAGTTGAAATATTTTATAACGAAAAATGGTTTGATTCGGTTTTAAAAATGAATAGAATTTATCGATCATCAACGAACTATAAAATTTTTAAGCAGTCCACCTTACAAGAATAGTTATAAGTTCGAAAATTACAGTTCTTTGATGGTCGATAAATTCTATTCATTTTTTTAAAAATATTTTATGTTGCAGAAATTTTTTATTATAAATCGTTAAATTAAAACGTAAATAAAACCATGAAAATTGCTTACACCAGGTGGACCCGGGGGACCTCGTAGACCGGGTATTCCAGGTGGTCCGTCTAATCCACTATCTCCTTTTACACCTGGTGCTCCAGGTAAACCATCGGCTCCGTCATATCCTCGATCTCCTTTTCGTCCTGGAGGACCTGGAGGTCCCGAGAATCCATCTCGACCCTTGAAAATAAAAAAACAGTATTTTGTACCTTTCATTATTTTTTAAAATATTTAATAAAATAAACAAGTGATTTATCGTACCCGAATTCCAGGTACTCCCGGAAGACCCTTTTCTCCTTTAGGACCATTTAAGCCAGGTTTTCCATTATCTCCCGGGAATCCAAGTTCTCCTTTCTCCCCAGGCTGTCCCATATCTCCCTGTCAAAAAAATTCAATTTACAATCCTCAAACTGAGTTATACATTCCCTAAAAGATTGCTAGAATCGGTGAGACTAATTTAGCGAAAATATAATTATTGTCAACTAGTCACATAAAATATTTAGCTGATATAACATTCTCAATTATGTACCATTCCAAGATGTTGATAGTGGCGCAAGATGGAGAGGATTAAAATAAAATTAAAACTCCTGTATGAACTAACAAAATTAGGAAATTATCGATAGGCTAGCAGTAGCAAAAAAACTTCGATTTGCTGTTATATGTTAAAATATTTATTGTTACTTCATAAACCATGTTTATTTACCTTAGGGCCCCTCAATCCTGGTGGTCCTGTAGGGCCTGTAACTTCATGTTTTCCACCCATGAAAGGACTCGAAACAGTTTCACCAGGTGGGCCTACTTCACCTTTAGTACCTTTATCACCTTTTTCTCCGAAAAATCCAACCCCCATATGACCTTTTTCTCCTTTGTATCCTGGTACTCCAGGCGGTCCCTGAAGATTACAAATGAAAATTAGTAAATATGAAGTATAGTTAAACTACCATAAAAGTTGTCATAATAATTGCAAGTCTGTAAACTTACCATAGGTCCTTCTTCACCTTTTTGACCAGGTATCCCTGGGAATCCTTGGTCTCCCGGAACTCCTCGTGCTCCTTGAACGCCATCGCTTCCCGGTTCACCTTTTTGTCCGACTAAAAGCCGACCACAGTGTCCTGCTTCTCCTTTGTCTCCTTTGCTTCCAAAAATACCTGGTAAACCTCGCGGACCAGGTACTCCAGGTGCTCCATCAAGTCCAGGAGATCCCTATATTATGGTATATAATAAATACTCCGAACCCTTTTAATAAAAATGAAAAATTGGAAACATACGTCAGTTCCGTTACAACCATCCCGACCAGGTATACCGGGAGGTCCTGCAGCTCCTAGAACACCTGGCACTCCGTTTTGTCCAGAATGGCCAGGTAAACCCATTTTTCCCTTTAATAAAAAAATTGCTTTTTAAATCTAAATTTCTTTCGTTACACAGAGCTAAAATTGTTCGATAATACCTTAAGAGTAAACGTATTATTAAAAATAATTTTTAAATTTAAAATATACACTAAGACAAAAATTCTTTATCATGAGTAAATTAATATTTTTACGCTAATATTAAGAATCACTTATGTCGCAAACTTAGACTGGCTCAGGTGTAAAAAAATTCTTTTCTTCATGTACGTTAAACATATAAGTTAACATACATTAGAACATTTTTTGAATATTTTATATAATGATAATATGTTTACATTGAAAAGTATTGCTATTGAAGAATATTACAAATGAATGTCGAAAACAAGAAATACTAATTCACTTACTCGTTCTCCCCTGAGCCCTCTTTGACCTTGTGGACCGGGATCACCTTTATCTCCTTTTGGTCCTAAGAAACCTTCAGCACCAGGGAAACCACGTTCTCCCTTAGGTCCAACTGGCCCCATCGTACCTGGTGGTCCCTGATGTATAAATATGGTTAAATTAAATCGATTGTTATGTAGTTTATATTACAAATATATATTTATAACTACTAAAAGAGAGCCTCATAGCATACAAACAAACTAAGGAACGAAATTTAATGAACACAATTAAATTAATCGAATATAAATACATAAAACTTAATAAAAGTGATATACTTCATATCTATTGAATCAAATGTTCAAAAATATTAAGTTTTACAATCGAAAGTAATTAATAAAAAAATCAAAATCAGTGGACATGCTAATATAGGTAAGTATGGAGAGTTATACGAATACAGCACTTACTCTCGAGCCTTTCTCAGCGAAGCACTTGGGATAGCAACAGCCCGAGCCGGTGCAGTTCTTCTGCGCACCAGGAGCCGGGTAGACCTTGTAACTACTGGGATAACCTTGCTCACCGTATCTGTCGTAGGACCCCTGCTGAGTCCTGCTCGCAGATTCCTGGCCATATGCGGATCCACCTTGGCGCTGGCTCTCCTCGTAGCGACGCCGTTCGTCGTAGCTGCTACCGGATTGACTGTTCCAGGTATTATAGGTGTGATCGGCATAGCCGGGTCCTGAAGGTCTGTAGCCACCGCCATTGCGCTGTACCTCGTTTTGATTGGGCACCGGCCGGTGGTCTCTTGGATTTTCATCTGGGTAGGCGGATGGATCCTCCGTCTCGTAATCCCTAGTATCGTAGGACTGACCTGGCACATCGCCGCGGTGCGTCCTGTCGTCGTCGCCTGGCCATGTGGAATTGTAAGGATATGCGTTTCTCTGAAAGCAAAACACCATTTGATTAATTATATTTGCATCCAATTGATTTACACTCTTGACAATAGCTATCTGACTTTTCACTAAACCCCTTGGATTACTCAAAAACTAATAGCATACCCGAGGAAAAATTTACCATCCATAATTATATATAATTTTATGTAAGTACTTATGTATAACTATACATAATTATACATGGATATTGTCTCTATATAATTTTACATGATGATATATGATTATATATGATCATATACGATTGTATATAACCATATACAATTATATATAATGTTCAACCGTGAAAAATAATGCTTAAACGCAATAGTATATTACGTCACTAGGGAAGAAAAAACTTGGACGGCCCGGAACTTAGATAAATTGACACCCGAGCCGAAGGCGAGGGTAGCAAACACGAGGTCTGGGCTGTCTAAATTTCCTCCAGACTAGTGTATACATTTTTTTGCGTAGCAAGGTCGACAGTGCCACTATCTCAAACCGGCCCTTGGGAGAGAATGTGGTACTTTCGGCCCGCTAGGCAAAAAAATATTTATTTTATTTAATAAATTTTAACCTCTGAAGAGATTTTATTTTGTTCAAATACTAAATATTTGAACTTTCAAAAAAAGATTTTGATCAAAAGGAATTTAGGTTATACTTATACCCGAAACGCTGATTTGCCTCTTGCAGGGGCATAAAACGGTTTGCCACCTAGCGGTAATTATGCACAGAGCATCAAAAAGCATAACTTATTGTACAAAGTTATGAACAGTCATGCATGATTATATATGACTTTAAACAATTATATATGATTATATATAACTATACACAACTGCGTATGAAAGTACGTAAGTGAAACTGAAAACTTTTGAGTTGAAAATTATATACATTATATATAGTTGCATATAATTATGTATGATCATATATATCTATACATAAATGCATGTAATCGTATGTAGTTATATAGAGACAATATACATATATAATCATATATAATTATACATGATTATCTATAATCATATAAGTTTTTATATAGTATATGATTATATAGGTTTATATATATATATGTGTAAATCATTTTTACCCGAGAACCAATGCTTCGGGTATAAGATATAACCCAAATTCCTCTTAATCAAAAATTTTTTTGAAAGTTCAAATATTTAGTATTTGAACAAAATAAAATCTCTTCAGAGGTTAAAATTTATTAAATAAAATAAATATTTTTTGTGTTTATGCGTTATTTTTTACGGTTGAACATTATACATAATTGTACATGGTTATATACAATCGTATATGACTATAAATAATCATATATCATCATGTACAGTTATATAGAGACAATGTCCATATATAATTATGTATAGTTATATATAAGTACTTATATAAAATTATATATAATTATGCATGGTAAATTTTTCCCCGGGACAATAACTCGATTTTAAAAGAACTTCGGTTTTAGATGCTTCCCCTATATAAATATCCTTTTATGCGTAGTTATAATTTCAACTACTAAAAAAAAATAAGTTTTGTATCAACATCGCAAGCCAGCAAAGTTATTTGCTTCAAGTTATTTTAATCTTTTTTTGTCGGTTTTGTTGCTTAATCATAAAAACTGTCTTATAACCAATTTACTACTCAATAAGTATTGCTGCAATTTTTTGTGAAAAGTACATATAGACAAGTTCTTTCGTACTTAGCTCAACACACCGTTTTTGCGTTAAACTTAAATGAAAGAACGCCAGCAAGACAACTCAGTGAACATGGGATACCCGTTATTACACAAAATGATTTGAAAAAAAAAATCTGGCTAAGAAAGAACAGCACAAAGTGTTGGTTGTCTAACCGATTCTGATACTCAAGCCAAATTATGGTAGTCATAAACGATGACCCCTTCTTGGCCTTCACCTAAACCAGATATTTCAAATCTTTACGAAATTCTTTCCTTATCTTTCTTACGCCAGAGAGGCGCTCTAATTATACCGTTACTTAATGTTCTTCTCTCCCCCCCCCCCCAAAAAAAATTGCTTTATAAATTCGCTTGGAAAACTTGCAGATTATATACGCTGGAAAATTCGAAGCTTTCAGAAAATATGAACAGAGAGATTTTTCACGCTCGTACGCGCCAAGTTGATTCGTTCAAGACACTGTATTTTTTGTCGCGCAATAATTCTTTAGGTCAACTTGCCTGAGAGTCTCAGTTTCGTTCGTAGACGTAGCAAGAATTTCGTGATAACTATATAGTTAAGAATCGGAAGTGCTTTTACTCAGCTATATAGCATTACACAGAATCATCACGAGACACTGAAATCGAACCCGCACCTATGTTCTACGCTTACTTGTTCTTTTTTTATAAAACATTCGCATAGTCAAGTCGTAGTATTTACCGATCTCGACAAGTTAACTATATCGTTCATATTTTCGCGCGATGCATTCTATCAATCTAACAAAAGCAGATACAATTACACTATACGAAGTATATTTACGCGTTGGAGATTCAGAATTCAGATGCGGACAAGTTATGCTAGTCGCAGGCAAGTATCGGCAAAGTGAAAAAAGACCTCGGCTCCTTATCCCCCTGCACTTTCACCGCTCGCTCGGTGCAATGCCCCCCCCCCTTCCCCTCCCCTCTCCCTATGCGCGCATGCACACTATGTAGAGGCAAGTCTAGAGTCGCGGCTATGTGTATGGCGGCAACCCAAATTTCTCGATCGAGATAACGCTCCCGCGATCTCGCCTGCCGTGCAGCGCAGTCCCTTTTTATCACGCGACGTCTCGCGCGACGTACCGCGATCGCCGCCTCCTCGCGTTAAAAGAGCTTACGAGCCGTGCTTACGATTGCGCAATTACGTATATCTCCTCAACTCTCGAGTTGCAAGCGCGTTGCATACATTCCTTCTCGCGGTCTTTTCTCCTTAGCCGTGACGCCCCTTAGACTGCGTCTTCTCGTCATCGCGTCTCAGCTTCCCTTTTTCCTGCTACAGTCCCTCTAGCCGTATATACGAGCGACGCGTATCTCTCTTCCTCGTGCGCCTCTCTATCTCTCTCTCTCTCTCTCTCCTTCTCATCTTCCTCCGCATCTCGATTTCCCTCCCCTTTTTTGCGTATATGTACACGAGGCGTCGTCCCACTCGAGAGAGAGAGAGAGAGAGAGAGAGAGAGAGAGAGAGAGGAAAAGGAGGAGAAAAAAGATGCCGTGTACGACGAGGCTTAAACTCTCTCTATCTGGGACACGCGTCACGCGTGTGTAGAGAGAAAGAGACACGGTGAATTATTACGCGCGACAGAGGCTCTCAAATATCGGGTCAATATCATTAACAATTTGCATTATCTCTGGCTCTCGCCTCTTTCGCTCTTGTACCCGCGCGTGGCGACATCTTTCCGCTTCCCCTTTTTCTTCGCATTATCGCGATACCGTCTTTGATGGCTCATGAGAAAATGCAAGCGCACCAGTTTACGCAATGATGCCGCCAGCTTTTTTTCATTTCAAGACAAAATTTGATTTACGACAAAATTATGACACGCACACGAGCTGTAATCAATTCTCGGAACTCGTCTGAGATAAGGTGTTTAGTTATCGAAATAGTTCAACTTGAAGCTTGTAAGGAATAACAAATGTTTCAAAGTACTTCGATAAACGCCAAATCTGCAGTTGATTAAATTATTTTGACTGTGCATTATTCACATATTTTCTGATCTAATTAAATTATACATTCAATTCGAATTGAATCGCATCCTAAATTATCGGCTTATGATGTTAAAAATATGCTAAATATTAATTTAAAGGACGCTATAAATATTTCAAGGGTGTGAGGTGCATTAATATAAGGACAGTATAAGATGTGCTTGAGGCACTTGATATGGTAATAGTTAAAATATTATCTACTTTTACCTGTCAATTAAAATATGAAATATTTAACCAACTGTGTTTATCTATAAATATGTATAAATACTATTTCTTTTCAACCGACTTCATTAGCATTAATAGCATAATTTACTATACTTTGTACAAAATAAAGGAAATAGAAAATTACAAGGCGTAATAAAGCATTCGAATTATAATTAACACAAATTATAAGCTATAAACTGATTTTCACAAATTTCACACATCAACGTAAATTCTGAAATTATTGAACTAGGAGAAATCAACAAATTCTACATATTGATAATAAAAGCACACATTTATTATTAAAAATAAATAAAATCTGCTACACTTTATTAGTATCTTTCTTCAGATTATAAATATTTTATGAATGAATATGGATGATAATTTTTGTTCTAAATTTATGATTATTGTATTTTTTATAAAATTAGAAACACTAACAATTACATGAAATGAAAACATGTCATATTTAAAATAACTCATAGTCCGTGCAAAATCGTTAGTATCTCCAATATAGTACAAGCTATTAGCAATACATACAGAGCTATTGGCAATATTTCGCAAGCGTCGCAGCAATATGTTCACAATATAATGTAGGAAGTATTGCTAATACGTTGACTAGTTTTGAAGTCCAAAAATTTATGTTAGAGGAAGAATTGCCGATATATTGATGATTTTTGGCAACTAAAAATAAAATTTTCTAAAACAATATAGTAGTCAAGGGATAGGTTGGTACATTAGTTGTTTATTTACATAAAAATAAAACAATAACCACGCAAGAACACGTCATGGTGCGCCATAGCCATTGTCTATATGAATATGATTATGCACTTCCATGTGGCATTGACGCTGCACTTTACCCTAATTCTTGGTACTCGTGATGCACAATATAGTAATGACGGAAAGAATAGAATCCTCGTCCTCCATACAGCGCGAGCTTTAAGAATTAGAAAAAGGGTAGTGTCAATGCCACGTGAAAATGTATAATCGTAATCATATTGGCGATGACAATGTCGCTCAAATTGAAGACTAATTTGCTAGATCTTGACTCTAATCGTTATCATTATGTGATAGTAATAAATTTTAACATAAATTTTTTGGTCTTCATTTTTTTGGTCTTCGTATTTTGGCAATTATTATTCCTTCAATATATCCTCAAAATATCGCTGTGGCGCCTAAGCGAAACATTTCCTATTGTTCGGTAATACCCTATGCTTTCTGCAATATATTGAAGATGCTAACCGTTTTTACGTGGTGATTGACTATAATTAGTCAATAAACGTGCAGTAGAAATGTATCAAAGTTGATGTATTTTATAATTTAGCTTTAATTAAAAGTATATCGACTTTGAATAAATTTTTTTGTCTAAATTTTCAACTCATCTATATTGTTTAATCTTTATCAACATATAATGAAAAATTGTCTAATTTATTGAGTTTCCCTTTGGTATAAGTTAAACTGTGAAAGAAAATGGCCAGGATCCATTGATTTCTTAGTATTTCTAGTGCACCGAATATCATTCCTTTATAAGTTCTCGAGGGGTTTATAAACATTGTATTTTATAAATATTATTACTGTGCATATTATATCTGTATATAGTAACGTTTCCGAAAACGAATAAGCGTTAAATATCGAAAAATTATTGAACAGTTCGATTTTGATCCATCAGTAGCGTGTAAGTCTAGTTTGACTGATCGGTATATACCTTCCATAGTACAAAAGAATAGCCCCACATCGCTGCACATGTATAACAAAGGTTAAGCGGTAAGTTTTAAAAGAGTATGCGCGGCGCGATGTTATTACACGCGCATATCCAAACTCCCGCAGTTATTTAATCACCCTTACAAAATAACAGTTATTAAGTCTACCCGCGGGGCGCGTACCGAGCACATATCTCATCATCGCATATATCCACACTCCGCGTGAACAAAAATAATGCGCCAACATATGGAGAGGCCCGATATCCTTCCAAGATGCGCAAATTCGCGCGATAAGGGAACCAAAAAAAGAGACACCCACGGACATGATGAAAAATCCGCAGATCGGCGGGGGCAATGTAAATAAGCGCCATTGTAGTCGCCGTCGGTGCGGTTGCGCGCGAATTAACGAAAAATCAGCAACCGTAGGCGAACCAGTCGCCAAGCGCGTTCTCATGAACCGCGCGATCTCCTTATCGCGAGCGGCACTTCCCGCTACAAACCAGTGAAAATGCCCCGCCTATATATAATAATAATCCCTTTTTTTTTGTACGGTCGATTCCCGGTCCTCGGAGCTCCCAACGCTATATGTACACACCCCAGGTTCTATACGAAAATAATAATGATACGCGCGGCGTGGATCGTATTTTTGGATCGCCCTTTTTTTTAACACTTTCGAGTGAGAGTGAGACGAGCGACGCCACGAGCCTAATTTTTCTCGTTCTTATTAATGCGCCTATGTGAGCTCGTAAATTTTCTTGAAAGGGAAGGAGACATGAAGAAAGAAGCTACGCTCGTGGGGAATAAATAGGTCTATTAGTTTCTTTTTTTTTTTCGGGTCTTGAACTCTTTTAAATAAGCTGGAAATAATTCGATGTTTTACGAGTCGCGCGTATAAAGGGAACTGGCAGCTAAAATTAAAACTTGTAAACCTGTTAAAATCAACAGCTGATTTGTGCATTTATCTAGAGTCCACTGGTTTACCGTACGAGTTTCAATTGTATTGTGTGCTTGACACCGAACTAATATAAACCAATGTTTTGATCGATTAAAATGGCCAATTGCAATGCAAACAAGTGTGAAATAAATAGATTATGAATGTCTATAACTTGTATGAAATAAAAAAATGTTAAATTACTTTTATGGAATACGATAAAGTCGTTTGGCTTCTCTTAAACGATCTTAACTTTCACTTTGAGAAAGTCAACGTTTTAGTTTCTATATAATAAATCAGATTAAAAATTATTCCACTTGTTTCCTCTTTTTGCGTACTACGATTTTCCTATTTAACAATTACAAAAAAAAACATTCTATTAATTCTTCTATTTCTACTATTTTATTTGTTATAAACTAAAGCAAGATTATTTCTATTTCAAAACAACGAAGTATAAAAAACGAAACGTTAGAAAAAATCTTCTATTTCTAACATTTCCATTGATTCGCATATTACAATGTATAAAACGCACGTATCAAGGACGCCGAAGTAAGTACACCGTTTTGAACTCGAAATACTTTTTAGTGGCAATTCAAAATGTTAATATCTTAGCAATGAAGGCTCATTTAAAATAAAGTGAATCATTCGCGCATTACACAGCCTCATAAAGTCTCTTGTATAATTGGCTGAAAATTGACGTAATTCGGAATACTCGAAATGCTTGATTTCTCGAAAAGCTTTACGTAATGTAATAAAACTTTTTAATTCCAATAAAAATTAAATTAATCATAACCCGAAGTAAATAAAATAATAATTATTAATCAAAGTTCGCTATCTAATAATAAATTCACGAATCAACTATGCAATACAACTATACATGCATTTCAAACCGTAACGCTGACAAAAAAACTCTGATAAGACTATCGTCGCGTATAAAAAAAATATAAGTCTCGTATTAAGGACACAAAGAAAACTACATCATCACTATTCGCAAAAGTCCGATAACATCAAGCTAAATCAGCCCCTTCATCTCCAAACACTTGCAAACGAATTAAAAAGAGTTCGTGTCCATTAAACTATCCCCGATAATAGAATCCACGCAATAACCGCACCGCTCGAATTCCCAATAATTCATCCATCAGCCTGCAAGTAAACAATATTCCTCTACAGCACAAGAGTAAAAAAAGAAAAAAAAAGCACACATTTCCCAATCAACGTGGGGAATCCCCCGTATCAGCGCCTACACAAGCGCAACCATTCATCGCGCGACTCAAGGCTGCACGATCGGTTGCCCACTCCTCGGGCGAGCGGCGATCCATCCAGCGCTCCGAAATCCGATCTAAGCTATAATACCCTCCCCACTTTCGCGGCCTCTCTCTCTCTCTCTCTCTCTCTCTCTCTCTCTCTCTCTCTCTACCTTTGGAGAGCAGCCGCCCCACGAGTGAGCGAGAGAGGGAGAAGAGCAGCAACGGCGGCAGCAGCAGCAGCGCGGCAAAGGCTACGTGCCCGTTGGATCTCCCTTGGATCGTCACTCGCCGCGCGACTGGCGAACCGCGCACCGAACTACTGTACGCATCGGTCGCCGATATAGTCTCGCTCGATCGGCGCACGTGTCTATCCCGCAAAACTACAATTTTCTGCATATACAAATAATGCATCGATGCTTATATACACAGATATATATATATGACTTACCGCTTCGGTGACTACGACCAGGCATACCAGGGATGCGATCAATCTGTCGAGGAAAAAAGAAATTTTTATTATTAATTTATTATTTATTATACATCACGTATGACCGACTTTTTTGGGGAAAGACTCGCGCAATCTCCGCGTTAGCAGTACAAATTATCATGGCACGTACGGCTTCATCGATCACCACGCGCAGGAAACGATGTCACTTTCTTAATATAAGCGCGCCGCAAGTGTGCGTACACTCATTAACCGTTAAATCACTGCGGAGACATTAATCAAAAATCGCGCGCTCGCGCGCAAAGGGCGTAAAAGTAAGGCAGTCTCTCTATATGCATATACACATTTACAAGGAAGCGAAGCGAGAGGTAGGAAATCGGGTTTTTGGTCAGCTCGCGCACGAGCGAGAGAAAAAACCAGCCTGCAGCCTATATATTATCTCCGCGATCCGATCGCCAGAACTTTCTTCCCCCGTCAACGACCCCGCGCACGGACCCGCGGCTATAGCCCGGCTAAACCGATCTCTCTCTCTCTCTCTCTCGCGACGAGAAAACAAGATCGGTATACAGGGCTGCAAGCTCTCGAGATGTATATGCAAGGTATAGGAATGGAAAAAGAAAGTTGACGCTGCGTCGCGTGTTGCGTTGTACTCACCGCAATCCCAACCGGGTCATGTCGACTCGAGTCCTGGGGCCCTCAGCTGGGCGCCTCCTCCTCGCCTTGGTCTATCTCTCACGCCGACCGCACGCACAATCAGAGTCGGAGACGAGGCCGCGCGCGGCAAGAAAACCGAGGAAGAGAGAGAGAGAGTGTGAGAGCGCGAGCAGAGTCGCGCGGCTGCTGCGGCTGCTGCTGCAGGGTGTGATCGGCGGGCGCGCTCGCTCTGGTGCTCCCGCCTCGCGAGTATATCGTGTTGGCTCTCTCGCTGCAGCGTCCCGTCCAGGGAGCTCCCTCAATGAAAACTACGCGCTCTCGCCGCGAGGGAAGGTGGAGGCGGCGGCGGCGGCGGCGGCGGCGGTGGCGGTGGCGGTGGCGGTGGCGGCAACGGCGGCAACGGCGGCGACGACGAGCAGTGGCAGGGGACGGACTAGCCGCCGGAATTCCTCCGCCTGCTGTTTCTGCTGTTGGTGCTTCTTCCTCCTCCTCCTCCTCGCACGCGCTCTCTTCTTCTGTCTCGACGAGAGAATCCCCCCGGTGCGTAGTCGGTCCCGTCTGGCGCGCGACTCCAAGGGCCGCGAGGTTCGTTCGATGCGAGCCGCACAGCCAAACAACGACGAGAGGAGAAGAGGAAGAAGCGGAGGAAGAGGAAGAAGAAGAAGCAGAAGTGGAAGAGGGAGGAAGCTCGGTTCGGTTCGGCTCGGCTCAGCTTAGCGCGGACCGATTCCTCCCTGCCGCTGCAGCAGCGAGCGCAGTCCGAGCGCGCATCTCCTCACGACTGTTGCGCGGCGACCGCCAGTCAGCCGCGGCCTACCTCCTCTCGCTCTCTCTCTCTCTCTCTCTCTCTCTCCTTCTCGCTCTCTTCTCAGCCAGGCCCTGCAGAAGGAGAGCAGCGGCAGCGGCAGCGGCAGCAGCAGCAGCAGCAGCAGCAGCAGCAACAGAGCGCGCGCAGGGATACACACTCGCGCGCGGAGAGTGGCTGCCGGTAGTGCCGAGCTGCCGATGCACAGATAAGCGACCTGGGACCGGGGTAGGAGAGGAGCCGGAGTCGGAGCCGAAGGAGGAGGAGGCGGAGGAGATACGGTCGGAGAGGGAATCGCCGGCCCCCCTGGAGAACGCCGCACCACCGCGACGTCGGCGAGAGAGAGCGAGAGAGAGAGAGAGAGAGAGAGAGAGAGAGATAGAAAGCACGGGGCTCGCGGCTTCTGCTTTGGCTGGTGCTGGCAGGCGATACGCGCGCGCGCGCGATTCTGTGACTCTCGCTCTCACGCGCGCCACAGATCGAGAACGCCGCTGCTCCGTGCGCTCCTCACGTCGTCGTCGGCTCCTACGACCCGCCACCACAGGCCTCGGCCCTCGATCGCTCCACCGTACGACTATAGCGGCTGCCTGTCCGCAGAGCCCGACCGCAACAGGGACGGACGAGGTTCGCGGGCTGTTCCTCCTCCGGGTCAAAGGGCCAAGAGACGGGACTCTTGGAGGATAAAGGTATACAAGGAACGAGGGCTGGAAGAGGACGGAACCGGGGCCGCCGCGGGATGCAGCAGCGCAGGACCGGGGACCCGGGGAGCCGGCGCCGATTCGGCCCAGCGCCCGTCCTCGCCTGCCTCTACCTCCTGCTAGTCTGCCTCGCCTGTTACCTGCCCTTGGCACGAGCAGTAGTGAGTACAATCATTGTATTATGTTATACATTGCGCAACCTTGCTTGTCTTCTTTTCTTTTTTTTTCTTTTTTTTCGTACGTGCAGTCGTTATATAGCTGCGATCATTATACGTAGTGCTTTGAGAAGCGGTGCGATTAGACACGATTAGCCTGCCCAGTGTGTAAAGCGCCGCGCTCGGTTCATATGGGAAAAAAGGGAAGCGGAAATCTGCGCGATAAGGGCCCCGCGCAGCTGTAGCATCTTCCGCTGCGGCACTCGCATAGAGCATCATATATAGAGCATATAGTTCGCGGTGCATATCAAAGTGGCCAACTATTCACGGACGATTAGCCGCCGCGGCAAACGAGCTTTCATTGAGAGCTCTTTCTCTGCCCTTTCGCGCGCCTCGTATATAGACTCTCTGAAACGAGAGATAGCATGTGCATAGGAGCGTATCGGAGAGGAACGGTGAATCCATAAGAGAGATCGAGATCGACTCGCAGCAGTGGTGCATGTGCTCGGGGTTGCGCGTGCTGTTCTTTCGCATATTTCTCTGTCTATGTGTGTGTGTGTGTGTATGTGCGTTTATGCGTGAGCGAGAGTGAGAAAAACCGGCTGCTTTGGTGTATCAAAAGAACGAAACTCTCTCTCTCTCTCTCTCTCTCTCTCTCTCTCTCGCGAGCCCTCGCGCGCAATGATTTACGGGAAGAGAGGAAGGAGGGAGAGAATGAGGAGGCGTATAGGAACTGAGACAGAGAGAGAGAGAGAGAAAGAGGAATGAGAAGCATTTTGTGGAAGGGGAAGTGGGGAGGATATCGAGGAGGGGAAGATGTCGAGAGTGGAGGGATAAGCTCGAGTGGTTGTGTGCCAACCAACTATTATCTTTTAAAGCTTTTACACCAATTTTTGGGAAATTTATATATATATATATTTTTAGTTTTTTTTTTAGTTTTTTTGCAGACAAGGTTGAACGATGATTGGTATGTGCTCGGCAGTTTGGATGAATCGTTGCATGCGGGAATTGCGTATTTCGCGTAATTTGGGGGAAAAGAGTGTATGCGTATAAGAGACGTTGTTATGATTGAACAATGGCGACAGCTCGAGTATACGAGTAATTAGTTTATTTCGGAAGGTGTGTATTTCCAACAGCTTCGTACAATGTAGGGGATAAACGATTCTTTCGGTAACTGATGCGCGACACTTGCTAAAATATAAGAGCTTTTCAACAAATGAGACGGGATTCGGGAAGTAGCGGATTAGATCGTGACCTCGATGCAGCTCAATCGAGTGAGAAAAGTAGACAAAAAAAAAGGTATAGGCGAAAAATCGGGCGCACTAACGAAAGAATTCGTCAAATTCTACATATGCTTCGGGCAAAGTTGGCGCGATAAATTCCGATGGACGAGTTCATCGGAATTTATCGCGCCTCTTTGCCGCTCGAATTAGATTCTATCACCGTGACATTAATTCTCATTGAAAACAATCGAGGCGTATATGTCTGCAAACCAACGGCGCGTCTCTTTATACACAACTGCTTGCATGTCGTATACGTATATACAGAAGAGCCGCGCACGCAGCCAAAGCAGGCACAAAGTGTCTTGGCCGGCGCGATGCATCGCGCGATAGACTGTGTATGTAAGCTTCCGCATTACGAAGACGTATACGCGTGGAAAGAGAGAGTGAGAGTGAGTTAGTCGGGATTGATCGTGGCGAGAAGAGAGAGAGAGAGAGAGAGAAAGAGAGAGAGAGAGAACGCGTTTTCATCAAGAGAGCGATGATTGATTGTTTCGGAGATGCAATTGATCCCATTAATCGACGTGACTCATGCGGCAAATCGCTTCCAAGTGCTTATGGCACGAGACTCTCGATCTCTCTCTATATATATATTACACTCGAGTAAATCATGTACATGAAGACGTAGAGTTTCAACGCGTCTCCGTTGAGCGGCTCGTTATCGAAAATTAAAACGGTTTGAGAAATTGACTTTTCGAACTGATTGGAGCTGGCGATGGAGCTTGAAAAATCTCGCGTCTATAGATATATGACTCCATCGATCAATTCACTAATCGGATGGATATATAATGAAATTTATATATTATTTCCCTATGGATTCAATCACGACATATCATTGAATCGTATATTTAGCAGTACAAATAGTCATGCTATCCTACAATAATTACGTATATTTACATCCTACAAGCAGAACAATGTGATCAGCTGCTGCTGCGACCCGTGCAATTACACGTGCACTAAACCAGAAGCAGTGATTTTGGGACAAACGCAAACTCAATCGCGATGTGTAAGCGGATAAGCGCGATTACTTTTTAAATTACGCCGTACTGCATACTCGATATGGGTTATAAACGAAACGAGCGAGGGCTGGTGATTACGCCGGAAATCGGAAAATGTATATAAAAGAGAAAGATCAATATGCGCGCGCGTCGATCCCGCGGCTGCAATAAAATCGATTGTGAATATGGTCAATGAACCATATTTAGACTCTTATCGGCTTGTCGAGCTGCGAGCTCTCATTGTGCACACTTTTGTATAGGTATCGTTCGATGCATGTGCACCAACTGAACGACGTATGCTTTATCAGGGAGTCGAGTGCTGCTACTGTTCAAATCAAATAGATTCATTCAATAAGTCTATGATATTCCAATGGCAGAATATGGATCTAATATATTTTAAACGTACATACTGAGAGAAATAGTACATTTCGACACGGGGGCGGAAGAGGATTATTTCACTCACGAGACGTTTTTCGGCCGAGCGAAGCGAGGTCGAAAATTCGAGTGAGGGAAAAATCCTCTTACGCCCTAGTCTCGAACCGTATTTTTCATCACGAGAGCCGTAAAGTCGCATCAAACATGCGATTTTGTGGTTAGAGTGACGAAAAATATATTTCTACATTGTATTAAAAACGAAACGTTTAAGAGTATTTGCTTGCAAGATGGTATATTAATAATTAAGATATGGATATTTGGCGGGAAACATAACATTATAATATGTCTCAATTACAACTATATACTTGAATCAACTACGTTCACATTTGTTCTGAATAGATTATATATATTGTCACAATTAAAGATTGCGTAGAGTAATAATTAAGATGATACTTATACCAAATACAATATTGTTCTCTCAGTGCAACTTTCTTGGCAGCTTCTACGTATATGATTTGCACTTTGATTCTGCTTTAGTCTTAATTAATGAAGTGACAGTTTAAGAATGAACAGTTTAAGAATATTTTATAGATTTCTCATCGTAATAATATATTATTAAGAAAAATCGATACGATTTAAGCATGATCAGTTCTACAAAATGATTATATATGCATCCATATACAAAACTTGGTCAACGAAGCGTATTAGCTCCGAACTGTTATTTCGTTACAATCATTATACACCGATAACTGACTGTGCTTAGTGAGCTCGATTATATATACTTTGCTCGCAACGCGCTCTTCTAAAAACCGTGAAATCGGTACATAAATACAAGGTACGCACATCGAGACGCGGCTGGCAATCGAGTCAGCCGGCATATAATTGCACTCTCGATTTCTCCATTGATCCCAGTGCACTCCACAATTTGCCGAGAGAGTCATTAGCCGCGTGTAACAGGTATATATATACGAGTAGCTAAACAGGTTACAGCCCAGCACATCTGCATTAGCATAATGGGATATTGCCGGGTGAGAAAAGCTCCAGACTTCCGTCCGTCGACAGCTCAGGGATATTGTATATAAATGCGACGATATACTTCCGAGCGACGATCGGTTGTTACCGAATCGCGAATATAAAAACCGAGCTTACTACACCTATACGAGTTGAAGTCACCCGGCAATGCACCAGCAGCAACAACAGCAGCAGCAGCTACCAGCAACGGGACGTAGGCGACTTCGACGCCGGGCTCGCGCCGCTTAGCGCAACTATATACGGGCGAATATACGGCTGCGCGAGTAGCCAAGTGAGTAAGAGAGAGAGTATGCGATACACCTCGAGGGAATCGCTGCACGGATAGACTTTCGTATACACGCGAAGATGTGTGTGGCTGGATCTGCCTGGGTGCATATATACGTATATATGCAGAGGGCTCGCGTCACGCGACTCGAGAGCCTGCAGGCAGTCGATCTCCCGATGCTGCTAGGAGCGGAGCACATCCTTTGACCCTGAAAAATGATAGCCTCATTAGGGATGCTTTCTTTCGCTTAACAATACGTTCCCCTTCCCCCCTATACCCGCCTTTCTTTCTCTCTTCTTCTTTCTCGCTCCTTCGTCCATTCTATAGCCTCTCTCTTCCTTTTTTTTTTGCACTCTCGGGCTTGCCGGACTCGATCTGCCTCGTATCTGCCTCGTTCATCTTCTTCCCCTTCGACGTGTCTTCTCTCTTTCTTCGTCTCTCTCTCTCTCTCTCTCTCTCTCTTCTGGCGGTCCTGCAAGCCGCGCATTATCGAATAAAGAGAGGCGGAGATGCGAGGCATCGATAAAAGATGGCTTTATGAACGAATCGTCTTCGGTCATGCTTTCTTTCTCTTTCTCTCCCTCTCTGTCTCTCCAGCTCTCATCCGTCTTTCCAACTTTTCTCTTTGCGATAACTCTCGTGCTCCTACGTCATATGTATACTTACTTTACGCGTTTGCTTTTCTTTCTTTTTTTTTTCGCCATCGCTATATAGGTAATACAAATAATATACGTAATCGTTGGATCGATTATATATACGTGCTTTTTGATTTATCCAGTTGGCCGGTATATGTCTCAATCAATGGCTGATCAAGTTTCATTGAGCGCCGCAAACTTTGTTTAGCGCCGAGTTAAATAATCGCGACTTTTTAGCCTGCACGCACGGATTTATGCGCCGCACCTATACGGAGGCGCGCGATGAGCAAGAGTTTTATTCTAGGAATCATCGCGCTTTAACATGGGATCATTAATTCTGTATGTATTTATCGTTTAAAATGGCTTATTTTCATTTTTTTTTCCTCGAGCTCTATTGTATTGTAGCTGTTCGGTGCGTGTATAAATAGCACTTGGTTTATTTTTAATTTTACTCGTTTCGCAACTCTGTGTTTATACTATATGCGAGAGGGAACACGTGTAATAATAATAAAAAAAAGGTGTTTGAAATTAAACGATGTATTTGCGAATTTTTCAAACACGTACTCGTGAAAGATTAATTTTTTTAGCAATATCTTATGTTCTAAAGAAAGTAAGTGCAAAGTCATTTTTCTAGAGCGAATATTTCACTGCAAGATATAAGGCAACGATTAATTTTGAAAAGTGCATAAAACTCTGTTTGAATGCTGACATGCATAATTTGTATTCGATTGAATAGTTGTAATGATTTATATTAATTTACGGTATTGAGCAAAATTAAGTATGCTTGAAAAAAAATTATAATTTTTAAACATATATATAGAGCTTTTCCTATAATTTCCGATAATAACAAAATTCGAAACTATTATTACTCGGTATTAATATAAAACAGTAAATTGTGAATCAATCTGAAAAGCAATAATTTAAACATTAAATTATACATAAGTTAACTCGGTCTCCACCGGAAATCGTAACTTACAATAAAACATTTATCAAAAATGGAAATCCCTAGAAATTCTGTATAAAAATAGCATCGCGCTCGTAATAACAAGCCAACTCCAGTTTGATTGCAACTTTTGCACTTTCATTTTTATCTGGCCAAGACTTTATGGCTTTCGCATAGCAGTTTATCAATGAACTAATTTTGTTTTGCAGAACTAAAAGAATAAGTATCATTATATCGCCGCAAAATAAAACGTATCTATATATATATACGCGCATCATTGCGTATAATCGCATAAACGGTCACATTTAATTAAAGAAATTCCGAAAATCGTTAAAGAAGTCCTTGTACACAAGACCGTAATAAATTCGTCAAACATATTAAAACGATCGTTCAAAACCTTCTTTTTTTTCTTCTCCTCCCGACTCCCGGGAATAATCTCATAACTTTTAAATCTGTATATACGGCATCAAAAGCAAATGTGCCGCGCATACGCGAAATTGCCACCGAATCCGTATACGCTTACACGCGCACACTTATATCAATCATTATCGGTCGCGTTCTTCTTTTTTTTCCGCCCCTCTCTCGCACACACAGGCTTACTCGCAATCTCGATACAGCTCGACATATAGCGACTATCAAAGACTATAAAACGCGAAAGCGACCGCGTCGATAAATGCCGCAAACTACGCAACGCTTGTCTTGCGCGAGAGCCAATTAAATCTCGATTTATCTATGCGTGAGGGATTCTCTCGTTTCTAGGAATTCGAGTATATACGATGACCGATGTAAGCGCATTATAAGCGTATATAGAAGCGAATTCAAGTGCACGACAAGTGGCAACAGAAGTACGATTATACATATATAT
>UELV01175695.1:2294-31814 GCA_900490015.1 Megastigmus stigmatizans | reverse complement strand
CTATACAGGTAACAGGATACGTGACCAACACAAGCCCGCTTCACGCGTGTCACGTGTGAGAAGACTGTCGACGGACTTGCATGTCAACACAGTGAGCGACTATGTTTTCAGCTAAGCGAGTAGAGCAGGGAAGGTTAGGCGCGCTCTCTTTCACGTTGCCCGTGCAGTAGCGCGGAAGCATCGCCCATTCTCTCCCCTGTCACCGGCGCGGTAACGGCGGCGCGAGCTGATTGGCTGATTTTCTAAATTTTCAATTGTCTATAACTCAAAATTTATGCATTTAATCGAAAAACGGAAAAGTTACGTATGTCTTAGAATTTCCTCCTCTATCTCGTAGTACCCTTATTTTCGGTCAATTTCCGAACGCCCTGTATATCTATATATACAGGCTTAGCTCGGCACAACAGGAGGTTACATACCCACACACGCACACATACACACACCGTGAGAGCGCGAGCAATAAGGTATACGACACATGCAGCGAGAGAGAAGTGAAGGAACGCATAAACGTCAGGGCCAGCGGCAGCGGCAGCAGCGGCGCTTGCACACACCATTCGGAAGCGATAAACGTACGCGTGTGTAAGGGTGGGAAAGGGCTACGGCTCGCGCACGTTCATATATATATAGAAATAATCGCGCCACATGTAAGGGTGAGGACGATATGCACGCGCTTTTACACATACACACACACGCCCATATACAGACACAGCGGCAGCGGCAGCGACGTTGGCATATAATTGGCCCGCGCGGATAAGACCCGCTCGCGAGGAGTAGAGGTAAAACGTAAGCGTGTAGGTGTGTATGCGGAATTAATTTACCCTATAGGAAATTGGGAGTGCGGAAGCCTCGCGTGCAGACGAGCTTTACTTTCTCTCTCTCTCTCTCTCTCTGTCTCTCTCTTTCGCTACGATCGTGCACCCTCTTTTCCCTTTACCGCCCCTCACTCTCGTTATTCTTTTCAGTCCATTCTTATATACCACGAGCCGTGCACCGCGCACGTATGCAGTGTGTAGCTATCCGAGATGCCAGTCTGCTCTTAAATATTCATACATCCCAGTGGCCGCGTACAATTTTGAAATATCGTCGGCGATACTGGAGAAGAGGGAGAGTGGGTAATTTTATATCCATTACCGCGCGGCTTGTTATTATAACGCGAAGCGCGAAGACCGCTGCAGGGGATTTGCATACGCGCGATTAATGACGGCTTTAATGACGACGCCCCGGCGAATGGCTCAACTAGCGCCGAGACTCGTGAGCGCATCATCATCTTTTTGTCAATTATCGCGCGACGGGGTCGAGGTATGTACAAATACCCGCGTTTACCGCGTGCCTATACACACACACACACACACACACACATATATATATATATATATATCGATTCGACTTTTTCTGCAGTAGTTCGCTCTTTTTTGTTTTGTGTGCGCGCGGCTGTGTATGTGATTTAGTGACGCGCGACACGAAAGATATCGTGGATCTGAGGTGCTTTGTTTTTTCGCGGCGGTGTTAAAAATTAATTGTTCGAATAATGAGAGGGAGGCATAGGCTTTTTTGTTTCGTTCAGTGAACTTGAAGGTAGTGGATGGTGTTTTGGTTGGATCGTTGATGATGATCATTTAAGAAGGATTTAATTGATATATACGGTTTGATTTCCTGCACGGGTTCCTGTTCGAACTGATATGCGCAATGTTATATATATTTGTTGACTATTGATTTTTGAGTTTATCGAGGGTTTTCGAGCGGAATTATAATGGGACATGAGAATTATGTATGGTCTGGTGATAAATAACAGCGAATTACATGTAATGTACTGCGCTGGGAATTAGTTGTGCTAATTAATCAAGTTTGTTAATTTTTTAATCACTGATAATTAAGTTCAATGATAGCTGGGATAATAATTATGAAAATGCTTTTAACGATAATTTAGATTTACAAGTGTTATCTTAGATTTTCCAATTTATTATTGATATGACTGTACAAGAAATGTAATGAGTTTTATCATTTAAATTAACCAATCAAAATCAAGCAAGCTATGATAAATTACTATTTTATATATATATATATATGCGTACAGAGAAATATTCTATGGAATAGTCCAATACTAATGAAAAATATTATCATAATGTACAAGTAATACGATCGCAAACTGCTAAAATAAGTATTCTTGATATATTTCAAAGAAAAGTCGCCACACGGGGAAAAGTCGTGAGCAAAATTTGCTCAGACCTTAGGCAATTTTTGCCTAAAATCTTGAGACAGGGGGTTGAGCAAAATTTACTCGACGGCTTGAGCAATAGTGTAATATAAAAATCTTTTTTGTCGAAAAATTTATTCAGGGATTTTCGAT
Source organism: Megastigmus stigmatizans (assembly GCA_900490015.1). NCBI lineage: Eukaryota > Metazoa > Arthropoda > Insecta > Hymenoptera > Megastigmidae > Megastigmus > Megastigmus stigmatizans. Next base: position 29,467 of record UELV01175695.1, on the reverse strand, counting down.
ATTTCCAATAGAGATCCGATAGTTGCTAATCAATTTGACATGGCAAAATTATTGTTAATGCAAAATTAATAAACAAATTCACTTTCTCGTGTAATATGAAGAGATTTTTGGCCGAAAAATACATGACGGGTTTATTGATGTGTCTAATTGAGAATCTGAAAATAGGTAATCAATTTGACAATATTAAAGTATGTTATTGTAAAATTAGTAAATAAATTTATTATTTCACGTAATATAAAAAATTTTCTAACCGGAAAAATTACTCGGCGGTTTTCGATGTCTCTAATTGAGAATCTGATAGTTGTTAATCAATTTGACATTACAAAATTATTGTTAATGCAAAATTAATAAACAAATTCAGTTTCTCATGTAATATGAAGAGATTTTTTACCGAAAATTTACTGAGGCGTTATTCGATTGCCGCTTTTAGTTTTTCAGATATGCAAATTTTTAATCTATTTGTTTAAATAATTTTTTTATAAACGATTGCAAATGATAAAAGTTTTTAAAGCAAAATACGACTTTTGCGTTTTAATTAATTATTTATACACAGTTATCAATAAACAAAATACTTAATAAAGTATCATTTGCATATATAATAAGAATTTAAAGGTATATATTATGAATAAATCAAGTCTAAATTTATTTGTATACCTATGTTCATTATTTCAAGAAAAAACAGCAGCTTTTTAAATGTTGAGATAAACTTTAGTAGAACTGGAGTTATTAATGAAAGTGTTTAAAAAAGCATGCGAGCGTCGTAACAGTGCGCGCGCGGGGTCGCGCGGGCATTTTGGTCATAAGTATTGTACTTTTTAATACGAGTATTATAATTTTTCATGTGAGTATAGCGATTTGATAGTTTGCGCATGCGTTGCGTCCCCTGTCGCCTGCCGGCAGCATCAACGAGCGGCAGCACAGCTAATGACCACCAAATACTCCTAAATTGTAGTTTGTTTCTACTAACGAATAATTATTCATGTTTTTATAAATAATTGTTGGACATAAGTTGTCGTTTAAGGCGACATAAATAATAATTTTTCAGCCTAACGGCCCGAAAGTACCACTTTCCCGATCGGGGCCGGTTTGAGACAGTGGTAATTTTGGCCTCGCTAGGCAGAAAAATAATATACACACCATGGGAAGTAAAAAAGAATGCCTCAGATCGCATGTAAATTATCGCCCGAGCCGTCGCCCGAGACTATTTAAGAGCAGACCGGCATCTCGGATAGCTGCACACACCATATGTGCGTGGAGCACGGCTCGTAGTATGTAAGAATGGACTGAAAAGAATAACGAGAGTGTGGGGTGGTAAAGGGGCCTTCGGCTCGGTCGACAATATACATGCGATCTGAGACCATTCTTATTTTACTTCCCTTCGTCTATAATATACTATTTAACATGAGGTGTGGTCGACTTGTAACTCAAATAGTTTCGAATTCGGACTGCTTTTCTCATTAGAAATGTGACATTACTCATTAGAATAGTGTTTGAAAAGCTTTTTTTGATATTTTATCTCTTTTTTTAAGTAAGCTTAAAAGCAAAAATTAGATATGACAAATGTAAGTTTGAGGACCTTATGATATATTTGCATTGTGGAAGCCTGGATAAGGACCACAAGCCCGAATCCGGGCCTACTGAGGGCCGCAGTAGAATTTTTACTCGGGCGCCGGAGGAAAAAAATTTTCAAGTGTTGTAATATTTTCATAAGTATTGAACTATTTCCTATAAAATTTCTCTCCGTGTAGTAATATCAATAATTTGTTAATTTTTCGGTATGTATAATATACTTAGATTTTCTTTACCAAGTTATAACAAAATAGTGTACATTTTGTAAATCTGTAGTTTATTATAGTAAACATTCTTATATTAATAAATGCATGGCACGCTAAACTTTAATTTAGCTGCTCCTAAAACATTTTTTTACGATATACGGCTATAAACTAGTTTATCAATCAACATAAATCAAATGTGGTACTCAAACTTACGTAACGAAGAAACTTTGTACTGCTATGATGTTAATAACTTACCTGTAACATAAAGATAAAATTATAAGTACATTTAAATTTTAAATAACAATATGGACTTTCGCATTAATCATATCAAACTTTATACACACAAGAAGCTATAAATCAATTATGACCTTTCAATCGGTACTTTATCAATTTAAAATAGCATCTAACTGTAGAATAATAAAATAAAATATAGTGATTTATATTGATATAGAGCAAAGTGTTCGATTTATTTAATAAAAAAGCCCTATACTCCTCCCGCAAAAGCTCACAAAATCATTCCTTCACACTTCCCAATATAAAACAGCTTTACCAACATCATAATATTCGACGCGAAACCAAAATACGATATCGCGCGACGGCCAATTGCGTGAGCGAGAGAAATGGCGGTTTCGCTCGGCAGCGAGACGAAAAAAAAGTCACAAATCATCTTTCGATTATATTGCCATCGCGCCTCCACGCGTTCATCCCCATCTCCTCACTCCCTCTCTCTTTTTATTGTTATTATTAGATCCGCGTGATACACGCAGACACTAGCGACGCGACTCTCTGTCCCCCTGCCGAATCTCGTTTGCATGCGTTGATCTTCAAATGAAGTCATTCATGGCCGCCGCTGAAATTGAGTGAAATTTCGCTACGAATTTAATTTTCAATTTGCTCGCTCGTCCGAACGTACGCACACAGACACACACACAACGCTCTCTCCCTTTCCCATACAAATGTACACAGTCTGTGAAAATACGTTTATGCATGCGGATATATGGAGAGATACATCAAGTATTCCACGTCAAAATGTGTGACTAAACATTCTGAATTATTGAGGATTCGGTTGACGAATGAAATATTTTTTCTGATTATCGTGCAATACAAAAAGGATTTTGATAAGATTAGAATATTGAGTCCATATAAATGATTATTAATTTGAATGCAAATAATAAGTAGGCGAGTGTTCGTTGAAACTCGTGTAAGCATAATGTATCGAAAGGCTTAACGGATGTGCAGTGTTTAATGCACGAATCATTCTACTAACGTAGATGAAAAAATTAGCATGTCTAGCAACGTGGAAGTCTGGCACAAGTGTTTCATAAGAATAAAATCGAGGTGAAAAGATCAAAAGCTATCGCAGTTGAATGAAGTCAGGCGTTCACCATCACTCACAAGCATCACAAGAGTCTCTCCCATTTACCAAAACTTATTCCTTGTATTACATACTCCTGTCGCATAATATAATTAATCATCTCAAGTGCAGCAGAGGTACTTGAAATTCTCGATCAGCGGATCGCCCCGTATACCCGCTTCAACTATATCCCACCCACATACGCGCGTGCACATGACGCATATAGGCAAGGGAATCGAGCGCAGAAACGCGAAACGCCATTTATGTGCGTACTCGAATTTCAGAGGAGAGGCTATAGGAGAGGAGAGAGAAACCGGAGTGTATAGCCCGAACGATTCAGCGCCACCCTCGCGCACATCGGGCTAATGATCATGAATCGAGGAGAGCCGAGCGAGTAGAAGCATTATCTCTCCATATTTTTGGCCGTTGTGATTTCCGCTCGTGCGCGCATATAATAGGTTGGACGGGACAGCAGTAGCAGAAAAGACGCTAATAAATCAGTATATAAATTTATAGAGGCGGGAGGTGGAAGGTATATGGGCTGAAGCTTTGTCGCTCTTAACTGTGACTGAAAATACACTGGCGCGCCCGTCGATGCCTCGTTTAATGAGTTTTTGTCCGGGTGCCGCTCTTCTCCGCGCGCGCATTATAAGCACCGTGTTTGCGAATGATTATCGATGCCGTGCTCGCGGCTCAAGAGCCTCATTGTACGGGTACGTGTATATTTTATGTGTACAACGCGGTCCCGTGATATCTGCTTTATTATTACTTAATAATGCTGTTTTATGCACAGGTTTATATTGTGCAATAATCGCCGTTCTTTTAGGCGATCGATAATCAAGTTAGTTTCGTTTAATTAAATACGCAGTATGTATACGTGCTTAATATATGATAGATGCACGGAGAAAAACACTAGCAAAATTTATTGTAGTAGTAGAAAAAATTGCTATTTCGTGGTAGTCGACAAATAGCCTCATATTGTGAGTGAGGATTTTTCGTATATTGGTAAAAAATATTATTATTTTAAAGGAAAAAAAGAATTATATTTTTCGATAAAAATTGCTATTTTACATCGCAAATATTGGGCTATATCAAAATTTAGATGCATATTATAAGAATATTTAATAGACTACATTAGAGTTTAAGTTATATTTTGTAGTAAATTTTATTATGACCGTCACAGATTTTGTTATAATTATAATAAACTTTGCTGTACCGGCAACAATATTTAATAGATTATGAATAAGAAATATTAACTGAAGTTTAAATTTATAGTCAAATAATTATCTTTTATTTTATTAATAATCCTACAATATTTCATTAATGTAATCAATAATATTTGCATGTCGATCATTTGTTTTTAGTGTTTTTATTTCCATAATATAATTTCAATTGTTTTTACACGTTAGTCTTGCTATAAAAAGACGTTTCAAATGAAAGTAAACAAGTTACGACAATGGCGCAGGTGCACGGCTTCTCATCCCGCAGGTCACAGGTTCGATCCCCCATCCACATCGGAAATTTAATTTTTTCATCAATAATAAATTTCTTTAAAATTATAAATATATGTAAATTAAATCTTGTAATCTTGTAAAATGAAAATAAATATATAAAAACAGAATATATATATATATAACAAGAAAAATAATTTGTTCATAAACAGCGTGCGGTTTACGTATGTAGAATCATAAAAATTGCTACGTTGACATAGCAAAACTTAGTATAAAGTGAAACTGTCCGTCGAGTACAACGGAACAAAGCAAAAATTAAAATTTACTATTCTAAATATTACAAGCGCATTGTTCTCCGTGTGTAGTGCGTAAAAACAAATGTTACGCGTGTGAAATTATTTGTTATGTGAGCGCGGGGGTTAATGAAAATTTACAAAGGAAAAAACGCGTATTATAGGTTGTGTGCATGTAAATATTCATTGGCGATGGGGGAGAAATATGTATCGCGATGGAAATATATAATTTGCGAAACATGCATAAAGGAATTATATATTTTTCTGCAGATTGAGATTGAAAATTAGGTCAATTCGAGAGGCCTTTGTTGTGTTTCTGGTCAATAATTATATTTTTCTGTAGGTATGTTTATTTCAGTAGGCGACGAGCGACATCTTTTTTAAACTTACGAAAACAAAAGCCATTATCGCAACTCTTGCGTCCTGCAGCCTGGACGAAAGCTCGTTCGTCGCTTTTCCACTTTTTAATAATTTACGCAGCGGTTGTAGATTGCGGACACCCGCTGCTATTTTATATTTGATTTTTATGACTTTGACCCAAAATTCGCGCCGTATAACAGTTGGCCTCGCAATCTCGGTTTTAATCGTCCCTCAAATAAAAACTCTTACGTCAAATATTGTTATAAGTTAACAATCAATGAGTGATAAATCTAGAATTGGATTTTATAATTGTTTGCGTCTAATTTAATAATGTACCTGCATGTCTTACTCGACTTTAGACATAGTGACGTTTAATCTAACATTAACCTACTTAAGTTTTTCGGAATGTTCTCTGTAATGGATTGGCCAATTTACTTGAGAGTTCTAAGACTACGTTAATTATTTCCAGCATAATGTGACGTACATGTGATATGTCAAGACGTTTATGATATGTTCTTCCTCTGAACTTTCAGTGTTTTAAGTCTTTGCCACCAGATGTCGAATCGAGCGATGCTAAATCCCAATTGTGCTGTTACCGGATAGACACTAAAACGTTGTGAATCTTTTATAAATAAATTTTGATAGTGAAAATTCTTTCTATTTTAAAAAATTTCTCTGCCTAGAAGTATTGAATACATTAAACCATATTACTTAAATTCTTAAATTAAGTCTTTTAATAATTCGAATGTCATTGATTTTTCAGAATCCCTATTTCAATATAAGATACGCTTAATGTAGACTATAGCGCCAATCTTTTTCGCAATTCATGTACATCCTTGCCAAACTCCAACATAACGAACACGAGATGCGCTCCTTGAGTCGGCGCAAACGCCAAATTAAATCAAAGTCAAACAAAAAAGCTCGCAGAACTCATTATTCACGAGACTGGCGCGGGCGCGTCTCGCTCGAATTCATCAGGCCGTTCTTGTATATATAGCGAGTCCCCCTCGAGGCAATTTCACGTGTGCCAGGCGCGGAGATTTTCGAAAAGAGACGTGGCACGGCTAGACAATCGTAAGTGTACAGCCGACTACGACTACGACTACGACGACGACTAGGACGACGAATCACTTCCGGTGGCAGCTTTGTCTTCCTTCTCCGCCTCTCCATACATCGTTCGCTCCACGTGAGCGTATATATATATACAGCCTTAGATCGATGCGGGGAACGCGCGCGATTCGCTTTTGAATAAAAGCCTTAGCAAGGAAGGGCCATAAGAGAGAGAGAGAGCTGACTTCGATATATAATGGAGCTCAAGTGAGAGGCGAATCGCATTTATGTCTGTCAGTTATTAATTTCGCGTAATTTTCTGGCATCAGCGGCCTATTGACTTTGGCCCCCTCTCGAGAGAAGAAGAGAGGGAGGGGTTAATGGCCGATCCTTTTTCTTCCTTAAGGAAAGTGGATGGGCGCCAATATAAAGACGAGCCGAAGCCACGTGCCCGAGTGGAGCTTTGCCGGCGTCCGACAACGACGAGAGCGTTGAATATTTTTCCCTTGTTTCTTGTTTCGCAAGGTCGAGTGGCTGGTATCCTGGGACGCTATAGTGGCTAGTTTGTCATTTTCTTCAGGCTTCACGGGGAAGTTTCGGCAAAAGCCGATAAGTGGAACTCGTGACTTCACTTAGCCATCAAACTGTATGACACGTTCGAGTTGTCGGTTTTTACATGTCGTTGGCGTTTTTGAGATTCGGGTTTATATGTATACCTATATTTATACCTATATGTATACGCTTGGTGGTATGTCACAAAAAGATAATTAATACATGTTTACATGTTTTTGTACTCACAAGTGAAATTTTTATGTGCAATTCACTTTATCAAATTATTAATTTCTCCGGTTCCCTGCAATGCACTCTATAAATATGCATTGTCAATTTACTCATATAGGTATTTTACATTACTCTTTTCACGCAATATCAGACAAAGTCATCAGATATAAATCGACTTTTAGCATTTATTTGTCATTTGGTATTCACCAAATAATCTATGATGAAAATCAATGGATTCGGACGAAATAACGAACGCTCGATTAAACGTATATTATCGGAAATACAAAAAAATTTCAACATCAACCGCTTTAACATTATTCTTTTATTTATCTTCCAATAAGTATACTTTATTATTGCAGATAGCACTGCTTAACATACCAATAATTCAAACTACACTATCGTAACACTTGCACACAACGTTATACACAATGTCTAAAGGTTATCGTATTCCTTACCGCCAAATGATATAATACTTCGTTTACCAAACTGTTAATCTCGAATCCCTGCGCGATTTGTAGTACATCGCCACCCGGAATTACCACCGTATAGCCGATAACAATGGCCAGTTCCCCAAAAAAAGAAAAATCTTTCACCGTCAACGACGCCATGCATCCCGGCCGCACACACATCACCTTTTTTTTGGTCAACCACTGCTGCACACACACATATACACATACTCACGTAGATGCACGGTGTCAAATTAGCCGCAGCATTACGATGAAAAATTCGATGTCTCTCTTTTGTCCGGTGGTCCTCTGTATAAGTTCGCCACCCCTAATATGCACCGATCTGCCCAAATAACGATGTCTGTTCTCTCGACTGTCGTTCATTTCTCTCTCTCTCTCTCACTCTGTATCTCTCCCTCTTCTCCCCCCCCCATGTCCCACGAATGATTACACTTTGTCGAAAAGCACAGGGCCGAATAAGAGGAAGAGAGATAAAGCGAAAGGGAGATAGAGAGAAAAAGCAGCAGGGAGGGAGAGAGAAAAAGAAAGCATTCGCTGCAAGAGCTCGAAGGGGAATCCGAAATGGGGAAACCGGAATATCGACGAGTCGTGCTTGGCATAATGATAGAAATGTGTGTAGTGGCAGCAGCAGCAGCAGAAGCAGCAGCAGTAGCAGGAGCAGCCAGAGGATGGTCCTGTCCCTTTTTTCATTCTCTCTTTTTATCTCTCACTCTTTCTCCCTCGATCCCTCTCTCTTTCTCTCTCGTCTGTTTTCCCCTTTCCCGCCACACTCCCCCTCTGTCCCTCTCTTTCCAGCGTTCCTCGATATTTCGCTCATTCCCCTCGGAGTTCTTTCCACTTCTATCTCCGATTCTTTCTCCTTCCTTCCTCCCTCTCTCACTTTCTCTCCCTTTCTCTCTCTCTTTCCCCAACTATTTCAGCCGAGGCTCCGACGCGCCTTTTTTTTCAACGCTCTAGTTCTGTCTCTTTTTCCGTTCTCGTCCTTTTCTCTCTCTCTCTCTCGCTCCAATTCCGCGTCTTCACTCCTGTGAAGTTCCGCATCGAAACTTGGCTGGCGAACACGAAGAAGCAAATGTTATTTACGAGTCTGCCGCTGCTGCCATCGCCGCCGATGCCGCTGCCGCCGCCGCTGCCGTTGCCGCCGCCGCTGCTGCTGCTGCTGCTCTGCTGTGCAGAGCAACGTTTTCGATTGAAATTCCCTCTATCCCAATCAAAGTCCTATTTTCCGGCACTAGCCGAGCGCCGTGCCGAGGAACGATAATGGAGGAGAGTAGCGCGCGCGGCAAAAGATTCGCGAAGCCTTACCTCTACACCATCTAGACATATATCTGTACGTATATATATGTATACAGATACACCTTCTGCTTTCTCTCCTCCTTCAACTGCACGGCACACCCGTGCAATCTGTACAAACATACGACTGCGATCGCCACGTGCAAGCTCGCACTTACTTGTTACGTGTCGTGTCCGTTGCAAAGACGTATACAGTGATGGACGTTTGTAATTGGTTATTACTGTCTTTTCGACTTTTTTTTTAATCACAGATTTTTCAACGAGATCGGACCGAGGGTGTGGCTTTTCATTTCGCCATAGATATGTTTATAAATAATTTCGTGATACGTGGAATTTTTAGACGTCTTAAAAAATATAGAGGCAACCTAATTCGAGCAATCAAACGTCAAGGTATAGCTTCTAACTATATTTGTTCATACCTGCAATTAAATAAATCGTATTTAATCAATAACATATTGATACTTTTGCAATCTAAGAAATTAATTTTTAAATATAACTAATTTCGTTTGATGAATTAACAGATCTTTAATTTTGATTGAAGAAGTTATTGAAAAAAGTTATATGGAACGAATAAATGTTTAACACAAAGGCAGCGTTTGCCCCTTTTTGATATTCATCATTTAAATTGGGTTACCTATTTTCCAAAAACGTAAGATTAAATTATATAAATTATATTCATTGGAATTATGAAGTATTCTCAGTTATGATATTTTTGATTCTAATTAAAATTCTTCTCCAATCCTAACAAAAATATGTTTTTTTAAAAACATTTTAGGCTCATTTAAAGCCACTTGTATTATAAATACGAAATTATAAGTATTATTTCCTAAATTTGCAACACTTAAATTGTGCACATTTTAAGTCAAAAACAGACCATCAGGAACCTGAAAAAAAAAACACTACAGACGCGCGTAATTCCAAACGCACTCGCGCACTTTTTAATTCTCACTTTCAATAAAAAATAGCCCGCCAAAGTTTTTCGCACGCCTACTAACGATAAATTACACCTATAGCGCGCCGAGAGAGAGAGAGAGAGAGAGAGAGAGAGAGAGAGAGAGAGAGAGAGAGAGAGAGAAAGAGAGAGAGAGCAAGAGCGATTTAAAGGGGGACAAATGATAGCCGGGCACGAATTTACGCCGGCCATTACTAATCCTGCGCTCCACGGCGGCGGCGGCGGCTCTGCCAATTGTCAGCCCACTATATGGCTAAAGTGTGTCAGTAATAACCAAGGCTTTTACCTTCTAATAAAGCGGTCGCGCTTACGATTTTCGCAATCACACAAATGTAGCCGTATATATTCGGCCGGAGATATGCTGTGCGCTTTATATATATTCCCTACTGCCACTGTGTGGAATATGAAAGGCGCGGCGCGACCCGTGGGTCAATTCGAAATTACAGAGACGAGCTTATACACACACACGCACACACAATGATATATTATATAGGATCTCTGCAGGAGATAATGCACAGGCTTTTCGGGCGTCATCTTTTCACCATTCCGACTGACTGCCAAGGCATTCTAATCAGTCACGAGGGTTCGACTCTTTGATGCTTTGAATTTTCAAGTATAAAACACGCGTCATTTCGATGGGAAAAATTACTGGCTCTCTATCTCTCTTTTTTATTTCCCTTCTTTTTCCGTGGGCACTGGAGGTGAGTTTTAACGGGTGTGTGCGTACGTGGTTTCGTGGAATAACAGTTATTTGTTTATGATTGCCGGAATGAGAGAAGAGAGGAAATTTATGCGACACCGTCTCATGAATAAAATATATATGTGCGCTTGTGTGTGTGAGAGAGTCCAGAAAAGCGAGTCTTTCTCTCTCTCTCTCTCTCTCTCTCTCTTTGGTTGTCACTGCGGGTTTATTATTATGGGGAATCTTTGATGCGCGTCAGTTCTGAATAGTCAGTTTTGAATAATTGAATGGGTCAATTTTTGAGAGGGTAACGAGTTTACGTCTATATGTAAGCCTGTCGTTGTGGTACGTCCTTTTCTTCGGTCCGCGGGACGTGGTTTAACGTACGATCTGGTATTGGGGGATATTATATATATGAGATGATTCAATTTCTGAAACGGTGAATAATACATTTTTCGACTATATAGTTTTAAGGCTTGGGTAAGGGATGATGGCAGTCGAATATTTTTCAATTATTATATTACTGTACGTTATAGTTATCCTGCTTCGTACAGTAATGAACTTTCACTTCAATATCATATTTCACGTAAGAATCTCAAATTCATTTACTATTCTGATAATTGATAAGAAAAGCTTTCGACGTAAACGGATAAAGAAAACTCGAAACAGGAATAAAAAAAAAGAAGAAGAAGAGCTTGCCCAAAAAACTGAAAAGCCAATTTGTCGTCTCATCGATTGCGGAGCAAGTCTCTCGCAGCAAACCCGGGCATTAAGAACAATCGACTACAACAGCAGTAACAGCAGTAGCGGCAGCAGCAGCACCACCGAGAAGCACAGACGAGAAACTAATGAAAATTCGCGTCTAAACAATGGGGCTTCATCCTGTCTTGCTTTCGCTTTTGTTTACGCCCACGCGAGATCGGGAGAGCGAGAGAGAGAGAGAGAAGAGAAAAGCCGCGGAACAGCGTGTAGTGTTTGAATTCCGCGACAACAGCAGCAGCAGCAGCAGCAAAGTCGCTGACTTCCAATATCGCCGTCTCTGTGTATACACCGGGCGGCTACACTGCAATGCCGAGGGATTTTCAACGCTGCTACCACCGCCCGCCGTTTGTACGGTTTACTTGGTCACCGACCGTCGATATATATGAGTTTACTTCTACCCTAGCGCTTGTACTACGACATACTCCGGGGTTAAAAACAGCCTGTGACTTTAATGTCTGCTGTGTATAAATCGAATGCACAATGAGTATAATTCCAGTCGACCTCGTTGTCGTCTCTCCTCGCTCTTCTCTCTCCTCGCTAGCTCTCGTTTCTATTATCAAGTCTGCTTTTACTTGGAATTTTCTGCGGGCGAGCGAGAGTTGTGATTTACTCGCGAAACCCGGGGTGGTGTTGCACGGGGGAGGAATACCGCTGCTATGGCGCTTCTGGAAAATAAATTTCTTTTTCTTTTTTTGGATAATTATACGTCGAGTGCAATCTGATATTTTTAGCTCGATTATTCGGCCGAGGATGAATTTAACCGTTCTCTTTTTTTAATCTGGATTAATTAATGCGGTATTTCTCGTTCAAGTTATAGGTTTTCATTAAAAACGTACTTTTAAATTGTTAAATAAAATTTCTATCGAACGAATGTTAACAATAGTGAAGTAAAGTGAAATAAATCGGTTAAATTTACGTTATTTGATTGAAACAGAGGATATTTATGGTTGTTCTTTTATTTAAGAATAGATATGTCTGAAGGGCTAATTACGATTTTAAAATTATAACCATGTTCTATATGATTGTATATTAAAAGATACCATCCATCAGTGTTCAAAGCAAAAGTAAAAAGTAAAATATTTTTTTAACATGGACAGAAACTCAATTTTTTCTGGAAAACCTAATATAAAATAATAGTTCTGCAACTGTCCATTTCACAGCAATTTTATACTGCACAGCTAAAAAACTATATATAACAAAAGTTTCGAAGTTCGCCGAATAATAACAATATTTTATATGGCGCTAGATTTATTAGTTTTGCCTTTCTCAAATTGATTTATTATGATTAAAAGAAGGGAAGAGGCAGGCAATTTGTTTATTGTTCGAGAGGTAGTAATTTGATATAGACGAAAGTAATTAAAAAAACGTCACCGCAACCATTAAACCAGACGTAAGCAAAATTCACGCGGTGATATATTCACGAGTTTATTAGCACAACAGCAAATCCATTATCGACTCGTCCGATCTCTTTTTTTTAGAATCTTCATTTCTATTTTCTTCCCTATTTTTTTAGTTCCGATAACACACGATATATTAAATAAAAAAGCGGATGAAACATTCGCATATTTCATCATCGATGTGCACATGCACAGAAAACATATTTTATTACTCTTCGTACTTCTCCTTTTGTCCGCTCTGAATATGTTGCATTGACAAGAACAATCGACGCCTCGCGTTATGCACATATAATTTCGCTCCATAAAGCGCCTGTACTGCAATAACCGGTACAGGTCAGAGGCAGAAGCAGTAGTAACTTCTTTTTTCTTCTTCTTGTGCGCGCCTGTCTTCTCTTCCGGAGCGTCACAACTTCGCCGGAGACGAATATAATAGGCGCGATCGAAAACTCATTAGTATAGAACTTTAATGAATTTATAATTGTCCTCCCTATCTCTTTTATTCTACTGCATTGGCTTCATCAGCGCTTAAGACTTTTCAGAAACTCACTAGAACTTTCATATATATATACTCCTATCGGCTTGTATATCTATAAATACACGTGCATATATTTTTCTTTCACTTTTCCTACAACTTTTATGCTTTCATTAAGCTGCCAATAGCCATTCACGAATATTCGTTTAGAAAACGTATTTTTTTTTTGGTTAGCGCTTTTCTTCAAAGGGAGATATTTCTGGACCGGCCAACGTCAGCATGGCTTCCTTTCGCAAATTTAGGCGCAAGTATATTGATAGAAGGAAACACCTCGGAATGATTAGAGAAAGAGAATGTTAAGTAGGTAAAATTAAATCCAATTATCCGAGCGCACGCGCGGCCACGGCACTGAAATTGTAGTGTCAGAGGGAACCGAGAGATCGAGTTTTATTAGAATCATTCGCTAACGACATAAAAGTTTTTATACTTTGCAATGCTAATGGCTCGCGAGAGAGAGAGAGAGAGTCGAGGTGTATTCTGTACTTTCTGTAGTTTTAAATATAATTAGAATATTCCGAGTTTCCTGGATACAATGAAACTCGAAGTTGTATTTTTTCAATTTTTTTCGTACAGAATTTAACGAAAAGAGTTACAATTATTGTAACATTTGAAGAACAAAATTTTGTTAAAGCGTTGAGTATATATTTGATAGAAAAACAGAAGTAAACTTTCGGAAATATACATTACAATGGAAATGAATTGCAAATAAGCAAAATAATGTAAAACGGCAATGACTGCAGAAAGAAGGAGTACGAAGAACTATATAGTTTATGCGCATAGTTATTCAACTGAGTCTAATCACAAACAATAAGAAAGTTTCTTCTATATATGAATTTCAATTGGAAGAACAGCTGCCAACACTTGCAAATATCCGTTACAATGACTAAGAATATTATCTGGGCTCCAAATGCTCCTGAAACGGGGGAAAAGAAGGCGAAATTGCACAGTAAAACACGTAGAAAGTGTCTACAATTTTCTAGAGTGCTCCACTTATTTCAAATGATCCATAAAGAAGAGTCATAAGGAGAATTATACGATACAATTAACGTGTTTCTTCAACTAATTTTTCGACTCGCCTTCATATTGGTGGAATTATAAATTGTTTTACGACAAGGCATGCATTATATTATCTGCAAATGTTGCGAGTAAAAGTTTTAAATGCTACTATAAATAATTTCCAATTGAAAGATTACCATACTGAATTGCTTTAAACCATTTTTGTATATTTAAAACTACTAGAACATGAGATATATATATATATAATAAGTTTAATATAATCTAACTTTCAAGAGTATGTACTGTTACAATTTACATCAAATTTAATAGAAAATATATGGAGAATATCACGCATTGCCCATAAACACCAATATTTATACGGTTTTAATTTATTGCAATAGTCGGTATAAAATCCGAAAGCGTCTAAACCTTATCTTCCTCCCACTATCACGTTAAGTCGATCAACGTTTCCAGCCAAATCAGTCGTAACACTAAAAAAAGATCACGATAAAAAAATCGCGAACAATGAATTTGCGAATATAGCGGTAAAAATTATTTTAAAACTGGTGCATTCCCCGCACGAAATCGGTATATATACCTTTACATCCCACCAAAAGGCTATATACCAACCGATTCAGAAAAATATCAAGATGAAGCACACGTTATACCCCGGCCAGACATGCAAGCTTAATTCATCATCATAAACACATCACGAAAACACGGCTCATATAAAACATGAAAAGTTACATGCGGTAAGGTATCGTTTTCAGGAGGGAGCGATTAGGACACGTGGAAAACCGGCGTCGCGGGGCGAATCAAAGAGCCCAGACAGAGCCTACAACACGTAGAGTCGGGAAATTCCTATTCACCGCCAGAATTCTCTCCTCTACTCGGGATACTCGAGAGCGGAGCGCTGCATTTTTCCTTATAAAGGGGGTGCAGCAGCCGCGTTTTATTAGATAAGAAGCACGAGCAGGAATGCCTTGCCGGTCAGACGAGGCTATTGTAAAGACGCGCGCCTCGGCGGAGAATTGACGAGACTACGACGACCTTAGATGACAACGACGACGACCGTCGCAATCGTTATATATTGAATCGACTTGCTGTTTGTCTTTTTTGCGTAGGTGGAGCGAGACTTGATTTATGGAGAATTGCCGCGAGGGCAGATTAATTCCTAGTATCTCTATGGACTGTTTATGGATTATTATGCGCGATGAAAGCAGCAGCTATGTTCTGTTTTCATCACCAGCAATTTTGTAAAAATCTTTGTTAAGTCTCTTTAATGTTGGATATTTTTCTCGATAGCATCAAAACTAGAAAAATATTATGTTCTAAAAAGAAAATAATTACAACCGACTTTTCATAAAAACCATCTGTGCACTTATTATACATCGTACAAAGTAAAGTAATTTGAATGATTATGAAACTCATAAAAGGGTTAAATTGGTTTTGTAACTTAAAGTCGCGGATTATAGATAACCCGTGTTACCCACAAGAATTGGTATACATTTTTCATCACAAAATGATGCTATAAGCAAATTTAAAATGATTTCCGGCTCACCTTTTCACTGGCTTTTAAGTATATATATGCATGTCTATATATTACACAAAGATTCTTACGGTGCACATCAAACACGTGCTCAGTCACGTTATGAAAAGCATAAAAATGCGTGTATACGTACATATAACACTGCCAATTAAAGGAAAAGAAAGAGGCATGCTGAAAGTCCATAATGGGCAACATCGAAAAAAGTAATTTCAACTCTCTTAAAATTTCCCTCTTTCTCTCTCTCTCTCTCTCTCTCTCTCTCTCTCTCTCTCTCTCTCTCTCTCTCCCCACCCATTTCCCTCAAAGAAGCGCGTTTATAACTTACTTTGAAATATACTTAAATGATCTATATATGTATATACATACATAGGAGCGGCAAAGAAGATGGAATTCGATATGACGTAGTTCTGGAGTAGCGCGCGGTCATTACAAAGTTTTCGTTACCATTTGCGCGACCGACTTTATACATCGTCAAGTTCTCTCTCGCTCTCTCGCTCGCTCTTACCCTCCTACGTCGGATGTATACGCGCGAATAAGCGGAAATTGGATCGTAAAGAGAACCGACCGCCTTGGTTTTTTTTCTCTCTCTTTTTCTCTCTCTCTCCCTCTCTCACACTCTCTTTCTCTCCATCCTTTTTTCAGTGGCGCGCACACACAGTCACGGCTTTCAATTCGCCTCAGTTTCTTCGTCTCTTTCTTCTTTATAGATGATTCTTACTCTCCTACTCTGATGTTTAAAACTATTGTAAAGAGACTCTCAAATTGTTTTACGTCCCTTTTGCATTGACGCTTTCTCTCTCTTTCTCTCTCGCTGTTCGCGCGCGCACAGGATGCCGTTTCCATTATGCGAAAAGCTCGACATCGCGCAGTCTCGCGAGAAAATAATCGATACAATCTTTGATTGCCGCAAAACCTTTATTCGTGAATTATTGACTGCGATATACAAAATTCTTGGATTTGCCGCAATTCCACCGACATTCTCCTGATAATCATTTTTTGTTTCAGATTTTATAATATTTTTAAGTTTTATAAATAATGAAGAGCACCACTTTCTGGATAAATAATATTATTGAGGTCTTGGTTAGTAAAATGAATGCACTAGTAGATTACCGGTTAAATCCAGTGAATAAGCAAGTCATATGTTTTGTTGAACAAATTGAATCGGGAGTAATCGATCGTTTATAAAACGAAATAAAGCTTTTTCCAGGCCTTTTAAATCGAGAGAAATAAGCTGGATTTATATTTGCTAGTAATCATTCAAAATGCTTTAACGCTTTCGCGCACTGTATCCTCTTCAGAGGAGAGGAATAATTTTGTTTTTTTCTGAAATTTTTAAGTGATAAACTTAGACTTCTGTATAATAATATTATTCTATCAGATCAAACCAATTTTTTTAGATTTTTTATTATAGACGAACAGAAACTTGTGACCGAAAAAGGCACCCGTCTTTTAAATAAATAATATCATTTACTGATGGATAAAAGGGATAAAATATTATGTAAACATTTTCATGTTTAATAAATTCAATATTTATTAAAATAAAGAAAAATTAATTGATCCTTCCTCGGAAAAAAATAATTTTCTTTTTCACACTCCTATTGCTATTTAACATATAGCAACAGATCGTTGTTAAAACCGCGACAAGTTAGTACTTGGTATTATCGACATTATTGGTAAATTCCAATAAAGCAATTAAATCTCACTCTTTACGAACCCAACACCAACGCTAATGAATCTCGTCTCAACACTGCGCTCAAGCAATCCTAACCTCTAATCCACCTGGCAACAGCATTATCAACTACAGAAAATTGTGGAAACCGGGAGATATGAAGACACAGAAGTACGTCAGTGTGCAGCAGCAGAACCGATGAATGAGAAATCCTATTCAAGGGAGTGAGAGACTCGCACGTACGCTGCTGCATGTCAACGCGGAGGCTCTGCTGCATGGCACTGCAACAGCAGCACCTCTCCTGTAATGACCGTCGATATAAACGCCCCGGGAGCGATTCGAAAGATTCGCGCTATGGAGAAAAACAGGAGGAAGCTGGGAAATGAAGAGGAAAGCACGATTTCAAAGGCTGCAAATATATATGAGGCATACAATCCTCTTTTTTGCACGCGCAAGAGGCTGCTGCTGCTTTTTTTTACTGTCGCGCGATGCCTTTCAATTTAAAAAAAATCTCATTAACGACGGGGCGCTCGCTTATATATAGTTTTGCAGCGGGTTTGTTTATTTACTACGTCAGAGAGGGAGATTGAGCGTTTTGTACGGAGAAACGTTAGGTTCTCGCTTATACAAGAAAATTGGGAACTATGATCGAGCTTTGTGTTCGATACTAAATGCATTTTGAGTTTAATACTGTGATTGTAGGTATTATTAAATTTTAAATTCATGTAAATATTATAACAAAATTAATTGAACTTTTTATTATGGTTTCAATAAGTTCTGATTTTTGAACAGTTACAATTGTATATTGTAGCCTGTATGGCTTAAATTTTAGTAGAAATGAAACAATGTTAAAATAGACACATACCTAGTTAATGGCTATGACTAGTTCATTTTTTATTATGTAACGTTTATTCGGACATTATTTGAACATTTAATAGTTTAAAAATGCATGCAAAATACACAGTCTTTTACAGGGTATAGTTTTAACTATTATAACAAGTATAGTTAAACTATTACATTTTATATTATAAATACATATTTATAATATAAAATGTATAGCGTAATCAAATTTTGTGATATTACGGGCTTCAAAATAGACTTAATTTCCATGCAACTATCAATTATTTTTGTCCAGAATATATCTATCATTAACGTATTATTTTGTACCTGTTTGTTAGGTCACATAATATTTGGATAATGTAGGAAAAATAGTTTCATCGAAAGGAAAAAAGTACAGTGGTTTTTTCCGATTTCGAATCAAACTGACTAATTTCTATAGACTGAAAATGTATTCGATTTCCACCAAGGAAATTGTAATGAGAGTTGCAGTATAATGTAACAGCGCTCCGCTAAAATAAAACTATACATAATATATAGACTGTAAGAATCGCATTGCATAATAATTTTAGAAATTCATAACTAAATATACACTGAATATAATTAATAAACCAGTATCAGATTCGGATCAATAACGCTGCATTTGAAATACCTCACACCATAAACCGTTAGGTAAGAAGAATAAGATGCTAACTCGGTGGAGCGCGTCAAAAGGTACCAGTGTAAAAAATGCAATAGTCTCTTATAGGTATAAATCACAAAGCAAATCATAAACTGATTTTTTTAACTCTTTACGATTCTCAATTTAAACGCCGATAAAAAAACGAAGAGCGCGAATTGTTCCCCTTTTACGCACCCAGCTGAGCTGGTATCTTATTCTTCCTACCCGATGAGATTTAGAAGAGTTCTTTTACAAGTTTGACCTGGAACAAACTTTGGTTAAAACAGATTTTGAAAATTATTCCGTTATAAATAAGATCTCTTAAATTAATAACAGCTGTGCAGCCGTATTTGACGCCAATAATACATAAATGGCACATCGTATAGAAGCCAATCGATTCATTGGCCTAGAAACATTACTGATTATAATGAAAGTTTTTTTGTGTTATTTCTTTCAATCGCAAGAGTGGCAAGAATAAAATATAATTCACAACACAAATATATACACGCACACACCATTAATATAATATACGCAACAATGCAAGTTCATCGCGACAAGAATACCCTCGTCAGTATTGCGCTATCAGATATACGCTCTCTGTGCGCACATCTCACCCAAAGAAAACCAAGAAATAAGATAGTCGAATATATAAAGCGAGCGAGAGAGAGAGAGAGAGAGAGAGAGAGAGAGAGAGACGAGAATGAAGCATGAAGAATCGAATGAAGACCCCATTTGAGTGTCAATTTACATTCTAGCCCGTCTCCTCCTCTCTCGCCCTCCCTCGCCACGTATATACACACAGATGTATATATATATATGTACAGTCAACGCGTAGTTGCCCTACACATAGTGTCTGGGCAATTTGCGAATTGCCACGTGCTCGAGCGTGGAAACAAAAAAAAATAACGTGTACGCGCGCGCGGGAAAATATCAAAATTTGTGAGGGGGAGCACAGAGGAACTTTTTTTAGCGCCTCTCTCTCTCTTTTTTTTAGTTATCGGAGATTGGTGTTTTGGCAATTTTCGCAAGCACGCGAAGTAGACAAGGGGACAATTAGTCGAGATTAAAATGGGTGGACGCGCGTTTTCGCTGCCAGTGAGTGTAGCTACAAATGAATGGAGTGAAAAAAAAGAGAAATATATATATAAATTGTACTTTTTGTACGTGTGACTTTTAGCTATTGGGCATATCATTGTGCCTGATGCGTATCAGTTTTTTTTTACTAACTATTAAATTTAAAAGTTCACGAATTCATTAATCTGAGTATGAAACTATTTCTAAAACTTGTATAGCAATACATATAATTGCTCATGTTGAAAACTTATTCGATTAGACTCTAACAATTAATATAATCTCTAATAGAAGATCGTACGTATAATAGTCATTTCACTGAGTCATAAGTCCATAATCTGAGAAATAATTTTTCCAGGGTGTGGGTGGATGATATTATAATTTGTTAAATCAAGAAGAAATATTTATTGATTCGATAAAATATTTACTTATTACAATGAAAATTTAATTTTTATAGCAATATTTATTTTAACTTATTAAAATGTCAGTGTAGTAACTAAAAATTTCATCAAATTAACAAATATTTCTTCTTGATTTAATAAATTTTATTATCCGTCCGCAATCATGCTGACTTTATTTACAGAATTTTTTTTTCTCAGTGTACATGAAAACTATATAGTATCCGAATATAAAAATAATACGATCAATCGCCTTTAAATTTATTTAAACTCCTGAAAAATTGCAATAGTCAACGCTTCGGCAAGTCTAACGACTTCCTCCTCCGATGTCGAAGAAAGGGAGAACAAAAGGAGGAATAGAGGCAGGAGAGAAAAATGACAACTTTCTTTACCCCAGATAATCTAATCAATGCCGATCATACTTGCAGATTTCCCCGCGTTCTGTACGCCTGCACTTCGGTATAGTCACCTTTTTTTGACGCTTCATTATTGACGACGGCTAATCAGAAAAAATGTGTGTACGTGGTCGAAGGAAACGCGGGAGAAAGGAAAAACAATATGTTGTTTCTGAAAACTCTTCACGAAGGTATATAATTGGAGACCAGGGGAGAGATTGTATACATATACACGAAAGAGAGACGTTCCGAGTTTTTCGAAACACGATATTTCTCGCCAACAAATGCATCGGATTTCGTGTATATATATAGAGTTTTTATATATATATATATATGTTACACATTCCCCTCTGTCGAAGTAGTTCCAGGTTCTGACGGTACAGCCAGCAGTAGCAGCCGCAGATTTGCCCCCTTATATTTATAGTTTTCCGATGTGCGGTGTTGAGAGGGCGGGGGTGGCTCTGCGGCGCTTTTGTAACGCGAAAAGTCATTATCGCTCTTCTTCGTTAAACATTGGCCTCTCCGTCTCTCTCTCTCTCTCTCTCTCTCTCTCTTTCTCTATCTCGTGCGCCCGGCCAGCAGCAGAACTCCGAGTAATTTCGCTTTACTAATTTGGCGAGATAGGACGGGAACTTTCATTTAAGCGGGTTATATACTACTTTTTTTTGTACTGAGCTGCAATAACAAATTCGAGGAGGCTTCCCGGATTAAAAAAAGTTAATTTTGTAATATATGCATGGATTTTCGATAGTTTGGTTTTAAAAAAACATATTTTACGGATTATTTAGATGCACAAATATAATTGCGTTGTTGTAAAAAATAGCTGACGTCGCTAGTATTTGTTCGGGACTACATTTCGGTTTAATTATTCTACCTGTGCCAGTATATTATAGCTTGTATTCTTATCAGTATATGAATTCTAGAGCAGAATATTTTTTAATAAAAATGCGGACCGTTCGTATATGATTCAAGAGCATGAGGGAAATTTAGAATATTCCAGATACAATAAGAATACAACATGGAAAATGTTTTTATTTATATATATATATATACTTTTTCCATGTAAAAGTTGTAAGCTCAAAATAAAATTTTCTCATTATTTTCTAAAATAGAATATTTCTAAGAATGTTCTAGCATGCCAATGTTTCTTTCTGAAATGAATATATAGATCCATGAACATAAAGCTTCTCTTATACTTATAAGACCCACGAGGAAAAAATTCTTTGAAAAAGTCTGAAGAATATTGAAACGCTGCTATACAAGCACTCCAATTCCTGCTTTTTCAAAATTTATTTCTAGATAAATGGAAAGAATTAGAAAAGTACTTTGAATTTTCTCTTATAAGCAAAAAACCTGCGTTATGCATATTTAAGAGGATATAAGAATTACATCGAAATACTACATTTATGTTAAACAATATTTCATGATTTTTAATCAGCTTAAGAGTATAGGGATTCTCTATGGAAAAACTAAAATTTATTATAGAAAAACGATATCGCGACTTTTTTCCGCGAATTAATAAAGTTTAGTTTACACCATTGGAGCTCAACGAAACAATTATTACTTCTTGTTTATTTCTTATTTAATTTATATTGAAATTTAATTTCTCATTAATTTTCTTACAATAGCATTTAACGAATAAAATTTTTATCCAGATATTATACCTAAAAATAAATATATTAAGATATGTTTTGTTGCAGTCCAAGTTAGTCAAGTCTAAGTTAGTTAGTCCAGTAGAAAAGTTAACCTTGCAAGATAAAAAATTACCCTAAATTATGGCAATCGTGGAACAAACGGCCAATCAAAAAAATTTTACCTTGAAAAATGATCAAACTCCTGTTACATGTGATGAAAATTAGAGATCGAGCTTCACAATGAAATTTGGATATTCAATAAAATGAAAAGATTATGAATATTATCTAAATTAGTGCATCCAAAACAATCCGGAAACATAAATGCTGAAATTATTGAAATCTGGTCTAAATGCATTGTAAAGGTAGCAGTAGCATTCTCACAACAGCTGGATGAAATCAAACAACGTATCTAGCCTGTTATACTGGTATACCCGATTTGACGTAGCTCTTTTTCCAAGTAAAAATCATGGTAACTTAATAGTAAATTTCTTATGTATTTCCAAATACTGTTTCACTTACACACAGTAAAAATTTTATAGTTTTAAAATTTACAATAGTTTCGCGGTAAAATTTAAAACTGAATAAAATATTTGTTCGATATTTTATGATAATAACTTATATAAAATTTAATTGTAATATCTCTGTAAACACATTGTCCCGTGATTATCATGAATTTCATGGAAATTATTCTTAGGTATTTGTTTGCGTATGGGTGCGAACTTCAAACCCATGAAATAATTAACACCAAGACCTACCGTCGCGGCAACAGATTTCAAACACATTTTTTAGTAATTCAATATTAACTCGTTTTAAAACAACCAACATGTACTTCTAATATGAAGAAATAAATATAACTGAAATTTATAGGTAGTAAAGTATGAAAAGTATATAAATAAAATGTTTTTGAAAGAATAAATTGTTTGAAAACTGGCTCCTGTCGTCTACTTAAGTGTCCGAAAACTAGTGCCGTGACGGTACTTATTATATAATAAATCGTTAGTTGAAAAGTATAAGAAATATAACCGAAATTACAAACATTCAAGAATTTTACATCACAATTTCACTCATTACAAAAGCTTTCCAGGCTAAGCAGGACGAACTTCTCAAATAAACATTTTCGTGAATACGATGAAACAAGGTAGAAAGGAGGAGAGAGAAAAAGTTACTTTGAATGGAAAAATGTCGTCGCATCCGTGAACTTTTAATACTTTTAATATTCAAACCTGAGCAAACGACTGGCAAAAAATTAGAGCGCCGAAACAAATGCATCTCTTTATTGACCGCGAGTGAACACCGGGGGATGAGAAGAGGAAAAAATGAGAAAAGAGCATGCTTCCCGACTTTTTACTGTTTCCCTTTTACTCTTATCCTCTCTATCTAGCACGCACTCGCTGCCTACCTACCTAACGTCAAAGCAAGATTTTTAAAATTAAAATTTAATTATCGTCTTTAGTTTATTTGTCCCCCGTGATAAATAATGTACTCGTTTACTTTTTTAACGATGCCCTTTCGTGTTCGAATACTTGCAACAGTAAATTACAATCAAATTGTAAAATTGTTGTTCCTTGTTATCAAAGCACAATGTAAGGCATATATTTAATTTGCCCGTTTTATAGTTAAATCTCATGGAAGTTCATTTCATCAAAATTACTTTGAAATTTCTTGTTTAAACAGTTGAATAAAAAATCGTTATCACTGTTTAATATAAATAACATTTTACTGTTTATATAATTAAAATAAATTATTTTTATCGTATACAGTACTTCATTGAAATACTGAATATTTTATTAAATTATAAGGAAAATTTATAAATTAAAAATGACTTTAAAAATAAACATTATACCAACCAATTTTTCCATTGAAAATAGCTTGATGAAAAATGCAAGACTGGAATGTTAATTGAAAAATGAATGCAGTTTTCACCAATAAAAGAAATTTATTGGCATATCTAATTAAATTTTTCATACTTTATTTATTAATCCTTTCATTACTCTATAATTATATATAAACATATCACTGCCGTGATTTCTTCTAATAAATTATATCAAAAAGACTTCATGTATCAAATGAATTATTTAAAATGAAATTAGTCTTGGCAACATGATTTATAGAAATGTTTCAGTTTTAATACACACTAACAAGGAGAGAATAATCCTTTGGGTCACAGATTTGGAAAATATGAGATACATATCTCGGTATTAATGCTAATGGTTCTTAGAACCCAAATTAGGATTCATTTAGTCAAAATATATATATAAAAAAATCATATTTCATTTAAAACTCTTATATTACTTTCATTTGCATTTTATAGCGAATTACTATCATTTTTCATTCAAAAGTTATAAGCGATCTTAAATAAAGCTAAATTTTGGGCCTTACAATTTAGGATTACTTTTAGTTGTAATATGTGTCCAAAGTTAATGTTACTCACAACTTTTGAACGAGAAATGTCAATATTCGCTCTAAAATGCAAAAGAAAGCTTAATCTCTACTTTAAATTTATAATTCACATTACGATGTGTATTGGTCTTACTATAAGAGTCCTAAATCATCCATGATTTTTCATATATATATTGATGATTGGCCCTAACTTAACATAAAGTTTCAACGAAATCCATGACCCTCAGGCTATGGACTCTCCTTGCAAGTGTATTCATTTGAAGAATATTTTTTTCTCCAAAAAGCGTTTATACACTGAAAATCTCTATAGCATGATTAAAAAGAATAAATCTGTTTTAACTCAGAGAATCGGTCTTGGTTTACAATCTTCTGCATCAACTTGAAAATCTTACGTCCTAATGTTAAAAAATAAAAAAGACGTTTCGCGCTCATTCTAATATATTCTCGCACTGTATAAAAAAACAAACGCTGCTGTAAAAGAGCAAGCCTACACCCAATCTTCCAATCCTCGCCTGATTTCGTGAAAATTTCAGTGGTCCATGGCCCTTAAATAAAAGGCATGCGCGCGCCGCACATATATACACTTCCCCCCACACACGCACGCATATGTACATATATAGAGTCTTCCACTTTCCCATTCGGAACGCCGCCATTTTTATTTTCATTTCTCCCGCTGTCATCCCTTCCTTCTCTACCTCGCTCCCTTTCACCTCTCGCGTACGTTTCGATTTTCTTTTGAAGAGGCGTCCGTTTCTCTCCCTCCTTCTACTGGAACAGCGGTATAACAGAGGAAATATTAAGGAGGAAAGCGAACCGGGGAATCGAAGTCGAAGGAGGAGAAACGGAAAACTGCAGATCGTGTGAGCTTGAGCGCGGAGAAAAAGGGAGAGAAAGAGAGAGAGGGAGAGAGAGAGAGAGAGAGTGAGCAAGAAAGGAGAAAAAATGAATAGCAGACGTACATTGTTATCGGCGCGAGAGGTAAATGAACCTTCTCTCTCTCGTTCTCGCCTTCCCCTTGAATTTTCCGATACATGCGGAGGCCGGCTGTCGGCCTCTGCTGTCGTTACTGCACGCCAAAGTAGAAAAAAACTGCATAAATATTACTCGAACGATGTCTGATAGGTTCATTTTTTTCTTCAAAAGCTCACTGACAATTTATGAATAATTTTATGAATTTCGCGATTGTCTGCATTCATTGACCTGCAATGATAAGATTATAACTAAATTTTGAAAAATTAGATTTTACTGTACAAAATATTTGATCTACCCTTTAATCGTATTCTCATTTTGACCCACAGAGAATATATTCTAAAACTATAGTTGTTTTCGTTCTCAATATTTGTTATTATGAATAATTTGGTAAATCTAAATTTCTATAGGTTTCCATTTAGTTTAAAAATATTCAGTTAACACACTCCGACTAGCATCAGTTTAAAGAATTCGTATAGACTATACTTTTTCATTATTATCTCAAATAAAAATGCTAAAGCGAGTAATTCGGCAAAAATTCAATACCAAGCAATTTATTATTAATAAGCTGCAGAGGCAGGTGCACAAACAAGATATGATATTCTCGTCTTCGTACATTTTCGTACGTCTCATTCTATTATGAGGTTTCAATTCATTGATTTTTTTTTATCGCCGCCAAAATGAGCGCGGGTATCGTTTACTTCCAATAAATGTATACACAAGAAAATAACTCCAGCGACCCATTGTTGTAAAAGAACCATATAATTTACTTTAAAAGATATGCTTTTCTAATAACAATTGCAGACTACCTGGGCATCGAAAAAGCCTATAATAGAAGCCGGGCAGTAAAAACTTATAAATGCAGGGTTCAAAGGCCACCGTATAGGTTATCATATTTGCATTAATGCGGTCTTCGAACCTGCATTATAATACAACGTATTCTGCATAATCTTACATTATTAGATATTTTGTTCTCGCAACCTTGTAACATATTTCGTTTACTTCGTGGAGCTCGGCAAACACTCGTTGTAGACACACTGCATATACACCCGAAAAATCCTTGCAGACTTCGACTTAACACACGGTGAAAAGCTAAGAAAAACTTGGACAAACAAATAATGTTCTTTAAGCTGGTAACGGAGAGCCGATCAAAATTTATCAGCAGTAAGTGTCGTATTTTCTGATAAACAAAGAGCTTTCATGCATTAATAGGTTCATGTTATCATTTGTTTAGAGAGTTATTAATTTATATGCAACATGAAATTTATAAGTTCTTGCTGTTTACACTATAAAAATGAAATAAGATGAGTAGCTTTGGATACAAATTTAAAGTGAAATTCATCAACAAGATATGAAACAATTGAGAAAATTAACCGATGCATTTATAATTTAAAACTTGTTTAGCTTTAATGCAGCATATACTGAAAAAAAAATTTAATTGATTCA
>UELV01175690.1:0-26729 GCA_900490015.1 Megastigmus stigmatizans | reverse complement strand
GGGGGGGGGGGGGGGGGAAGGAGATTTATCTCGCGGTCCACTTTTGCCCCGTGTACCTATATACCGGGACACCTTTTTCTCTCTCTGTCTCCGTCGTAGTTTTATGTTTATCGGCTGCAAGCAAAGTCTTATCTGACAGAGCTGGAGCTTGCGAGAGCTAAGGTGTTCTGTGCGGCTCTGCTCGATCGTCAATTGCCCATCAATGGATGCTTGCGCTCGGCGGCGATTTATTTCGGTGATTAAATATGTAGCGACGCGAGATTTTATGCTGTAGTTTGGCTGCTCTTTTATATCCTAGGAAACATCGATCTTTCTGCTGGCTCTAGTAAATACGCGGCAATTCTCTTGTAATCCTTTGCTTCGGACGAGACTTTTACGTCGGTTCATTGCCAATAAAAACAAACCTCCTTTTGGCGAGGAATAATTCGAATGGATTTTTTTGTGCATCGCCATGTATCTATTGGTTCACTTAAAATTACTTCAGAGTTATAAGTTGCAATTTAGGAAATTTTTATGCTATTTTCTTGTGCAATTTTATAATATTATTAATTGATGCATGAAAGAACGCAGACTTATCGCACAATAAAATTGCTAATAATTTTCTCGATGAGAAATGTAACTTGGGTCATTGTATATTTGAAATGAATTTCTAAAAAAATTGTCAGTTATAAGTCCATGGAGTATATAATTTCGATTACGCCGATCGCATTTCTTGCCAACTTATAAAATTGTACAGACTGCATCGGAAAGAGTAAAAATTTATATAACGATAGATACGAGGATACGGACTTTCCAATGCGTGCATCAGGTATTATACCTTAAAAGCAACTTATCCCCATAAGAAATTGCCCCATAGTACGTCTGTTATCTGGTATAATAAACAGTAGACAAATGCACATTGAAACGATGCGATCGAAGTATTTGTACAATTTGAATGTACGGAGTGTGCGGAAAGAGACTTTGATCGAAATGCCGCGGTCAGGTAATCTCATGAATGGACATCAGCAGCAGGCGCGAAAAATTGACCAAGTTACAGAAGAGTGAAACGTCCGTAAAAGGTTTAATCAGGCGGTTAAAGTGCTAAATCGCGCGGCCCATACATATACGTATAACTTTATAAGGTTATAGCGCGCGCGGCGAGCGATTTAATGCGACGTATCCACCGATCTAACACGTGTTATAATACATTATAAGTACACCACTAGTAAGCCTCTTATCTCGTGACATTTACACTGTTTACACGATCTTGGATGAAGTGCAGCATACACGCGGTGGTGCATCTTATACAGTATTATCCAGCATTTGTATATCCTATATACGTGCATGGAACACGTTAACATCCGTGACCTGATCTTTCTCCTCTCCTGTTTTTCTCTCCTCGCGCTCGAGAGCGGCACACTATGCTATGCTGATCTTTTCGGGCTCTATGGCCGCATCGAACCTTTAGCTGCCGTATACGAGTGCATTCTCCAAGTGCGGTATATACATATAAGTAGGTATATATGTGCAGTTTCGCGCCAAATGTGTGTGCCGTAGTTGAGAAGTTGAAGGAATTCTTATCGTGGAAAGCGATACTCTTTTTTTTTATCGTCGTGCATGTTTTGAAATGTTGTCTAGAAACATTCCTTTACCGAAGAACGAGACATTGTATACGATCTCGCAAGAAATGCGTAAGAAAACAACTGCCAATCAATAGTGGTATTCATTTTTTCTATGAACTTGCAGCTTTTTAGAGTTGACTTGAACAAATATCGTTTGTAAATGTAAACCGACGTATAGTATATAGCAAAAAGCTTCTGATTATACTATAAGTAAATAAATATTAGATTTTAGATCAACGTTACAATTTCATTTGAAAAAATGTGTTTTGGTCCGAATATAGGCCTAGCTGTGGAAAAAATGCAATTAGAAAATCCATTTCCTTAAATGATCTTATTTTATTCTTTTCGGTAACTTTAAATTTGAAAAGAACATATTTTTATTTTAAAAAAAAAAAGGAATCCCCGCTAAAGTATATACATGTACTATAATTCCTGTATAATAATAGGAATATAATGACTATATTTGTCCAACAATTGGATATTGTTGTCTAAAAATGAATTTGGTTCCCACTGTTGAAGAATGTATTTGAGGCCAAAGTTAATAGTTGATGCGAGACTGTCCATGTATACCTATGTACGTCCATATCTATCTACACCGTATATACATTGTAAATCGTGACTCGTGAGCTGTTGCCGCTGGCGGCGGTTCTGCACTCGAGTCTCTCGACCTCGCTCTCGACTCTAGAATCGACTGGATAGATAAGAAGAAGATTTCACTGACGAGAGAGCAAAGATAGACGCGGGACTATATGCATACACGGATTCTCTCGCAGAGAGTATCCCGTTATGGGATTCATTATTTTTCTGCCGGCGCGTGGAGCTCGCGGCTCGTAGACCCATTTCAATATGCTTCCTCCTTCTTTGTATATTACTTAATATAAAAGCTCCCCCTGCACGTTAGCCTTTCTTCCGATCCTCCCGATAGAATTCAACGTTTACGGGGACGATGTATAAAAATCCTCGCCGTGTATGATGAATATATTTCGTTTTCCTGATATACTTTACGTAATATATATATATATATATACTTATAAGCTGTGCGGTTCTTCTGTACTCGATGTTTGTGTATAGGATTGTGAGTTTGAGCGAGAGTCATTTATTCACGCGAAGATTAAGTACTTATCCTATTTCATTTGATCTTGCACAAATGTTAGAAAAGCCATTCAAGCGTACAAGTCAAACTTGCTCGGATTTTTTTAGACCAGGATTTAATTTATTTTGCATCATCACGTACACAGTTTTTATTCCATTCGTCGTGAAATCGGATAAATATTGCATTTAAACTTGTATATGCTTAAGTCTATGTATGTATAGCTATAGAGAACCAATTTCATAATTATAGAGTTACTTATAAAATGGTATATTTGATTACAAGTCTCGTTATCCTATTCTAAATGATAATTAAATTATTTCTATAAACGAACATGAAAAATAGAAATATTTATTTCTAGCTGCTAATAGGTATTTGTGTACCTACAATGGCCTTTTCAATCAGCAAAGAAATCTTGTGTGCTCATGCAACACACTTTCGTTTTAAAAATGGAATATTCTTCCATTTGCATGAAGAATAAATAAAATTTGAATAAAGAAAGTAGTTTTTTCTCATTGCTTGTCAATAGATAAATCAATCTTTTAGTCTATAGTACAGAAGTTACTGAACTCGCCAAGTTTTATTAAACGTTATAAAAGAGAAGAGAATTTCTCTAGAAATATGTAAATTCAAGATCGTAAGACATCTCTCGGCGTTTCATGACCTATAGAGGGTGAGAAAAATAAGAAAATGGTTGTGTCGAGGTTCCTTTGTACCCACGACGCCTTGAGAAAGATGAATCCGATATAAAAGCATCATTATTGTTCACTTCGTTTACCGTTTCAGATTTCTTATTGATTGTTATGAAAATCACAGCAAATATGAAATTATAGCTTTGCAAAGATATCCATAGCCCCTAAATAAAAAAATCGGTCTAAAATGTTTTTTTTTTTTTTTGGAGTTTATTAACAAGTTAATTATTAACAAGTATAATTTGCGGAAACAATTGATTTAAAGTGGAGTCCTTATAGTATAATATCCGTGAACCGATGCAATAAGTCTTCAACGTTTTGTGGTTTGTCTTTAAAGGCAAGGTGAGCAGCTTGCAGCCTTTGCACTTTGGAACAACGTCATCGTCAGCGGGGACATTTGTATGTAGGTTCTCGACGCGAACCGGATACAAGGCACGTGTACGCACGAAATCTGCTCTCATAAGTATACGTCGAGCGTCAAGATCCGCGTTCGACGGACAAACCGGACGTCAAAACTAAACTTTGATAAAAAATTTAATATCCGACGAACATCCTGTAGTTTTTCTTTCCGTATTAAAAGAAACTATAGCAAGTGTAAAATAAATTGAAATAAATTGTTTACTTTAATTGAATCTCCATCATGATGACCCTTTCTTTGTTATTTCTGGGTAATACATCTTGAATCTTGATTGTAAATAGAATTCTCATAGCAGTTACCTTTATAAACGTTTCTGCACTCAATATTAATCAGAGCAAACACTTTTAATAAGATCAATGTAAAATTAGTTAAATACACTTTCTAGCACTTGTGGAAATCTTAAAGAGTTGGTATTATTTATTTTCCTTTTCTATTAAAACATTATGCATATATAGTATTATATTTGTAATAGAAATATCGCACTAAATATTTTGTCTTTTCTGCGGTTTTAAAGGTTTGCTGATATTTAATGAAATTTGACGATATTTTATAATATTTGCGTTAAAGCTGCAACATATCATTGAGTAGGTACTACGTGAACTCTTTTAGCTTTAGGTCGAGTTTAACATTTGTCATTACCGTCACAAAAATTAATTTACGCTAAAATAAACGCAGCATATGCGTATTTGTATGTATCGTCTGCATTTACAGCTGCGCATAACTTCTAATAAAAGGCTTGCATAACTCATTTGACATTATATAGTACATGCAGAAAATTGTTCGACACATGACATAATGCAACTCGAGATGTATTAAACCATGCTATGGAATAGTAGAAATAATTTAAAAAGTGTTTGTTTATTGTTCATTCTCGAGAAGCTAATAACTGATGGCAAGAATGACGATAGCAAAAGTATTACCGTTACGTAGTAATGAATTCGTCACGAATGACGATTGAAATTCTCATCACTAGGTCGTCCGTAAAAACATTATTCTGTCGACGTTCATTTGTCACGGTGAGCCTATATTGATTTATGTTTGTACTAAAGCAAAATCATTAAAATACGTTTTGTAGCATTCGAGCATTAACATATCGTGATTGTTTCTATTATGACTATTGAAATCGTTCGATATTCATTATGCGACTCATAATTGATACGCTTTTTATTCCGGCTACACGATATATATAGATATATGCGTTTCTGCAGAATAAAACACATAAAATATATATAGATAGAGAACAAAGCGTTGAATTTGCTCTCCGAAGTAAATCCAAGGAAAGTTCCAAAACCTTGTACGTGATTTAGATTTTTATACCTAGATACACAATTTATAATGTCCTCGATTCCGAATTTGAGTCCAATAGTTTCACTCGATAAATTAATTAAATACATATAATAGTGCATTTGATTTTTCGCAATCTGCCTGTGTCTACCTCTATTTATTATTTGCCTTTTAAGAAGTAACCGATAACAATCGGTCGTTATTAGAACCAATATGCACATTTTTTACCAATTCTACACATCTAATAACGACGATAACTCGTGAATAAGTAATTCTTAAACAGTCCAGCTAGTATAGTGCAAATTGAAGTATATACAATGTTTTTACCGATTGGTTAGTGACTGTTTACGATTCGCTAAAAAACTCTTTCGTTCTATTACTATATACGTATACCTATACCTATATATTAACTGAAAAAATACGCAACTGAGGTAATAATATAAAAGTGAGCCGGAACTATATAACATCAGCCGTCAATAATAACTCGAGGGGCAATAACAGCCTCTTAACGGTCAATTCCAACGTCGGCCAACAAACCTCTAAAGACAATAAAAAAAAAAATAAATAAAAGCGCAAAGAGAGTCACTGGCTTTACGAGGTCGAGTTAGCCTGGAAAGCCAACGTTTACATTAAAAATCCTCTGTGCCGACGTTGCATTCGAAGGCAGCGGTGAGCGGAGAACCGCAGAAGCAGCAGCGAAAAAATGAATTGGAGAGAAGAGAGGCAAATAAAAAGGATAAATAAAGTAAAGGCGGATTCGTCGGAGTTGATCGTAAAGCGCGGCGTCGACGTCGTCGCGGTCAAGTGAAACAATTTGGTCGGGAGAGAGAGAGAGAGAGAGAGATAAAACGCTGTGTTATAGGTTAACAGAGAGACAGCAGAGACTAGTGGGCGAGGTAATGGAATAGTTCGGGCAAGAAGTTCGACAGCAGCAGCAGCAGCAGCGGCCCGGGAGATGGAATGAAATATTGTTTATATCTTACTGCAGCAGCGGCGCGCCACAATGTAATTTACTTCCGCGCGGCTCCGTTTCTTTTTGCCCTACTCTTTCTCTCTCTCTCTCCCTTTTATATTGTCTACTGCAGTGCAATACAACGACTATCTCTCGCTGCTGAAGCTGGTGAGCTGCTCGGTACCACCTACCTACTATCTCGCTTCTTCTTGCTCTTCCTCTTTTTCTGATTCAGCTTTAATTTAACCTTGTTTCACGGATGATCCTTTTTAATATTCATAAATCAAGAGCGAGAGTAAGCATAGCGACACGGCTCAGGCCGACTCGTCCTCCGGAGTAAGACCCGTCGCTATATGCGATAATTGAAATATGCTTTATGACTGTGCGCGAAAGTTAATTCTTCTATAGGGATATATCTATGAAAAGTGCGCCGTCGCTTTCTACTCGCGGTTCTTTCAAATGAATGTTATATGTATGTATATACCTAGTCCCCGGCGGATGTGAATTTATCGGGTTTCGCTGATCGGTGTCGCGCGACTTCTCTTTATATTTCATTTGTCAGGATTGATCCAAATATTACAAACGTACCTAGTCTATATATGTAATTTTAAAGCGCGCGGAATATTTATATATTCTGTCATTGATCGTTGAGGGTTGAGTTGCGGGTTATCCGTCGTATTTGTAAGGATTTTAACTGTGTACATGTATTTTAGTAAAACATTATTCATTATTTGAGAATATACTCGGACAGAAAGGACGATCGATTGTACTATATTTCAGGAGAATTATTTTCAGATTTATCGATTCTGTAGAATTTCCACCCTTTACGTATACATATAGCATTCAGCGCACGATTTCGTATACTATATTATGTATATTGTTTAAAATCGAGTGTAGATTGGAAATCCAAGTATAAGAATATGTCAAAGCCCGATGAAAGATATCCTACCCCAAAAATAAATTCGCACAAGTACACAATAAGCGAAGAAAGAACAAGATTCCCAACATTATTATCAGTTTGTAAAATTTGATTTAAAAGCCTGAGACTTTGGGTTTGCTCGTCGTCAATTTTCTCGCGCAAAGAGCGGCTATAGTAGCCGAGGGCGTTCACGTGTACTTAGACTGCGCAAAAACGCAAAAAAAAATAAAGTCTCGCGGCGCAGCTATTCAAACGGCTTGCGTCGAGAGATACACTGCACGCGAAGCTTCCGCGTGAATTTAGCGAATTCGGAAAATGCCCGGTACTTCAGCACTACGGGGATTCGTGTCTAGCGAGTTCCCATGGCGCTCGCTTCTTATTTGAATGCCGCTCGTCTGCGCTCGGTCTTTCTCTATGTCTCTGTCGAGCGCGCCTTTGTCGCGGGTTTCATTGACCCGTCCCCTATATACAAGAGCTGCGCCTCTGCGCTGCACCGTCGGGCTTTCCTTGCGGGCTTTCCCATCATCCTAACACTGGCTGCGGAGCTCGAGCGATTCCCCGGCCCGATTCCGAGACTCGTCTGACACGCGAGCGA
Organism: Megastigmus stigmatizans; assembly: GCA_900490015.1. Lineage (NCBI taxonomy): Eukaryota > Metazoa > Arthropoda > Insecta > Hymenoptera > Megastigmidae > Megastigmus > Megastigmus stigmatizans. The sequence continues at coordinate 19,178 of UELV01175690.1, read as the reverse complement.
ATCGCGCACCACCAGCACAAGACCTTTGACACGCTGCACTCCGACTCTAAACATATGTACACCTATACATGTATATACCTATATACGTGAGTCGCGTCGCGCCCCGAGCGAATTTCCAGACGAGCGCTTAATTGTTCTCTGCACTTGACGGCGCAAAAGGAAATACCACCAGCTGCGTAACTCGTGCTGCTTTCGCCCTCTGCTATTGCCGCTGCAGCCACTTTTCTTTTGCGCCGTCGCCGGCGGTGCCTTAATTCTTCAAACTCGCGCACTGTGTAAGGTAACGGATGTTTGAAAATCGCGCCATGGGAAATACTTGGGAAGCGAGCGCAGTTTATTGTCTTGGTTTGAATTACAAATTTTGGGATTGCACTGGATGCGAGCGGCGCCGAATCTTATGTCACGTCTGCTTGAGTTACTTAAGAGGTATCCGTATAATTCCTGTAATTTTTCAATACCCTTTTACGATTGCGACGTCGCTGCTGCTGTTGTCGTTGCTGCTGCTATACCGTCGCCTCGTGCTGATGTATAAATGACGTTATTACAAATCTTATAAGTGGGCTTTTTACTTAGTAAACTTCAATGGTAATGAAGCCATTTTACTTCTCCTACAACTGCAGCTAGAGAATCGTGCGACTCGCCTGTCTTATTATATATATGATAGCTAATGTTGTTTTTGTTAATATTACAATTATTATTGATGCTGCATTTTTAAGATTTTTCTAAGCTATGTATATTTTAAGCTATAAAACCTACTGTAAAGTAAGTGAGATGTCTGAAGAGCATGTATTTGGATTGTATGCGTTAATATAATTAACTGATTTTGTTTCTTTTCAATAAATAGTTATCGAAAATTTGAAGGATTTTTTAAAAAAAAATCCAATTTTAAAGAATAATTTTTTTCCCGCAAAGAGTCATTTTCTGATGTTAAAGTCGGATTAGTAACCGGGAGGTTATAGCGACTCTTCCTTGCTATATATATATATTTATATAAGAAAGTTTTCAAATCCGATTTCCAGAAGCGAACGCTCTGTTTAACGCGACTAATACGAAACCTTAAATCTGCAGCTGTTCATCAGAATGAATTAAAGAAAGTAAATTATATTTTTATTATACTTTGATCGGATTACAATATCTTTTAAAATCCCCATTATCCACTCTTGGTCAGTTTTCTTTCTGAATAAATAATTTTACATATCCAGTTATAATTATGAAAGTAAAACTTTTGAGCATTATTTCAAAGCATCCTAAAATGTTAAAAAACGTCGTAGCCATGTTGTAAAAGATGTTGCCGCGTTGTCTAATCCCAGATGGATCACGCACAAGTATATACATTTAATAAGATAAGATAAAGTGAGAGCAGATAAGTAAGGCAGGACGCGCGCATCTCAAAGCTGACTCGCACAAATTCCCGAGCCACTAATCAGCGGTGCGTCTCAATCGTTCGCTATATGCCGCGCGAAAGATTAATCGAAACGCGAGGCGAAACGCGACAATCGATATCGTGCCTCGCGAGTGCAGGCCAGTGTTCATGCAAGCGCGCGCAAATTCGATGAGATTTTACGCGTAAGTACACGCGAATATATAATGTGCCTTATAGCTGCAGCAGCGGCACTTTCACTGCCTCGTATACTCGCACTCCACTTTATCGGGCTTATAAATCAAAGCCGTTTAGCCCGGCGAATTATCCGCGGCGGCGGTGGGATAACGTCGTCGTCATCCTCGTTCCCAGTCAAAAAAAATCATTAATAATGAGGAGCTGATGCGGCTTACTTACTTATATATATGTTACATTTAATTATGCACAATCATTGCGCGCTCGCCCCGCTGATATCTGTTCTTTGTCTTTAGGCGTGGAATATCGTCATTTTTTTATCTGCGACTGTCGACCGTTCGACCCGAATAGAAAGTATAGTACATAGAATGACTGAATTTTAAAATAGGTTCTATTACATAGATACTACAGCGAATCGATTGCTGTATTTCGAGTAGAAAAGGATCTATTATCTTTGGTAGAAATTTGACTATTTTTCTGGATAAGAAACTTATGCGCAGATTATACCATGTGTAATACAAATATTTAACTAAAGATATTGTCAAAAAATACCTTCCAACTATACGTTTTAGTACCGCGATCGAGATAAAATCAAAATATAGGCAGAATACTAATTATTAAGTGGGTGGCAAAGTCCCACCGTTACCACTTAAACTGTTTTACTGAAACTAAATAAATACTTCAAATTATGCAAATCCCAAATGCAGGTGCACTTCGTCTATGAATTATCTATCATCTAAGTAGTAAAGTTTCAAGTAAATGTATTCAATGACACCTTCAAAAATTCTTGTTTCGAAATAAGCGAATTGTTTCGGAACAAGAATTTTTTAGGTTGTCTTTAATATATTCACTTAAAACTTTACCAGATGGTAGATAATTCATAGACGAAGTGCACCTGTATTTGGGTTTTTCATTATTTCAAGTATTTATTTTGTTATAACGAATTATTCAAGATTCGATCGGTAAAACAGTTTAGTTGCAACTGTAGGGCTTTGAGATCCCCTTAATACCTCGTATGCAGGTAAGTAGGCCTGACAAACAAATGGTATCTTATTGCATTATACCTACTGAGTAGATACAATAATTACTTTTGGTAAATTAGTGATTGGAAGATTACATAAAAATTCATGGCTGTTCTTTAATAATTTATGTATTATTAATTAAGATAAGAAAAATTGACCATATTTTTGGTAAATGGCTCGTATTTCCACCAGGGCTATAAATAATATATTTATATAGAGTTATAGTGTATATTTTTCGTTTTATCAATTACATCAATTTAAATAGTAATTACTTGGTGTAATTCCTTTACCAATTCTACCAAGATGTAATTCTGCAGCAGAAAGTGTTATTTTCCATTTTCCCCCTTGTTAATGCAATTACCTGAATAATCGCTCGATTTTTTACGTGCGATACGACAAGAGTAAAAGTGACGGTTGGCTTAGTAGGATTTTCAACAGAGATAATTGCACTATATTATTATCATGATGATGGGAACAAGTGTCCATGTGTGATTTTTAAATATATAATAAATTAAATTGCGTCAGTGCAGAGAAGGAAGCACCTGTGCAATTAAATAACATACATGGCGATGGAATTTTCAGTGATTAATAGTGTAGTTAATGACTCAAGTCAAAATTGAAGTCTTACCCGGGAAGTCATTGTTTTGCAAAAAATTGAAAAGTACATGATTTATAACATCAAAGTGAAAGTATAATTTTCTTATTTTTCCATTATTGTTTCATAATAACTTATGTACCTACTTGTACTAAACGTACCGATGATTAGATATTATTTATATCTCATTCTTAATATTAAAATACTTTCTTTTTTTTTACTTTAGTTCAACCCTGTACAAATATTTAAACAGAATAAATATATTAGTTTAAAAATATATGTATTATTGAGTGTTTAAGAAAATTCTAAAATACATTATTTCTGCGTCACGTTAAATTCTTTGCATGTAAAAATTAATTATATGTTTACTTGATAGCTTTTGCTTCATTTGATGAAATAAACGATTCATAAAGTATGAGTGATAAGGTAATAAATTACGCATTTGAAAAACAGAAAGTAGGACACTCATTTTTGTTTTATCGAATGGACAGAAAACTGCCAAAATGGTTCTTGGCAAATAAACTTTTGAAAATGGGGACATGTCACATAGTATTTAAAGTAAAGACACGTGAGCAAGTATTTCGCTATACTTAAAATTAGGCGCTCTAATTACTGTGATACTATAAATTGTTCAAAATCAAATACCGACAGATAATTTCTACCCAACATGTGACATAGAACATTGAAATTTAGTATAAAATTTTACAAAAAGTTAATGTTTAATATTTAATGTTTACAGATCAAAAATTTGATAAATGCTTTTTAAATATTAATAATTACGTATTTTAAAATTGATGTCCTCTTTTAATTCTCTAATAATATGCTGGCTATCAAATTTCAGCCTACATTAATGTTATATAAAAACGTGGATGCACTTCGGATAGGAAATTTCTTCAAAATTATGGTCCTTTAATGCGTTTACGGTCAAATACAACCTAATGAAACATTCACTTAAAACTTTCGCTTGACATAACATAAAGTTTAATGCTCGAGCGCATAAACGTTACACACGGGTGTATAATCATCTAAAATTTTATACGCGATTTAAAACAGGTAAAAACTTATTGCACAGTCTCTAAATATACTTCTTCTTGTCGTATAATACGCAAAAAAGCGTTAAAAAAAAAAAGAAAAACAAAAGGGCGGAATCTGTGGAAAAATTCCGCGCGCCTAACGAGAGTAGCTCATAATAAACACTTTTGCGCAACATTCCGCGCATACACACACGCGCGACCGATACAAGAAAAAGCGCGTAATTAAGGGAAAAAATGCCCGCATTTCATTCAAAAACTCTGCTCTACGGCCTATGCAAATACAGATCAGAGTAGAACGATAGAATTTTCAACCTCTTTTTTCCTCATCGCGATTTGCAATAGAGAACACACATTATCGACGTCGTAACGATTTTTTCATGCACACAAGCGCCATTGCCGACATTTTGTCCACAATAGAAAGAAAAAGCCCAGAGAACAGGCTTGGTAAAAAGTTCAATGTCGCAACAAAAGCTGCCACGTTTTCAATGATGGAAAAAGAAAAAAAAAAACAGGGTATGTCCCTCGTAAACGGAGAATTTTTCCTGAATTTTAATCTCGGTGCGGCGCTGCAAAAACTCGTTGCGATAGTCCAATTTTTCTTAATAGCCTATATGTACCCACACACGAGGAGCCAGCATATCTATATAAGTAACATACGTATCCTATATATGCCAGAATCGATACAGAGCTGCTGCAACTGCTGCGAGTGCAGGCGAGAGATGTGTATAAGGTATATAGGTGAGCGGCGGGATGCGAGTCATAATTCGAGTGTTGCGCCGCTCGTAATTCGTAAACGCGCGCTCGAGCTGTACCGCATCATTTTTCCAGACTTATAAGTATACACGCTTTTGGTTAATCGAAAAGAAGGCAATAATCGCTGGCTGTATATATATATAGGTGCAGTTTTTAGTGCCGAGGCGAACATCACGCGCGCTCGTATACAAGAGAACTGGAGGGGAGTCCGGCAATTGGCCAATACGAATATACGTATACAGCCTATATCGCTATGAATGAACACCGATGCTGTGGCGAAAAATGTCAAAGTCGCTATTGGGGTCAGGCGCGAACGGCTGGCAAAATATATATATAGGTATATAGGATCCGCTAGCAGGGCACCAGCTGGCAAAGAAAGAGAAAGAGAGAACTGCGTATTTATGATTTATGCCGGTTGATGGTCTTCCGTTCGCTCGCGGATTTACGGCTTGCGCGCGCTTCTGTTCGCGCACGCTTGCACTTGCCGTATATATAGTTGCCGAGCTCGCCGCATGTACACAGTTCTTCCTCTTTCGCTCGTGTACCGTAGATATAATATGAAAGTTGGCGTAGTTCTACGTAGCAGCGTTTTTTTTTCCCTTTCTGCGCTGCGTTATGTACTGACACAAAAGGTCTAGTGTAGTAGAGATCGCAATGATACTTGCTTTTGTACTTTTCTGCAGTATATACACGGTTATTGCGCTTCGATGGCGGCTAGTTTGTCTATTTCAATTTTTTACTCTCGATAATGTAACGTACAACAAGGTCTTGTTTGTAATTAATTTTTTTCAATCACTTTTATTTCCTGCGGATGCGAATTATGAATACAGAAGTGATTTTGAGATATTTTATATTGATTTGGTTCGTACTATGTTTATTTATATATGTTTATGTAATTATATATTTTCAAGATGGAATCATGATCCTGTTAGGGTAGGTGTGTCATTATAGCTATAGCACCACTTAAGAAGATAACAAGACTTTATCAGGAGTGTCAGCTTTCAATTAACTTATTTATAGTTATGTCTTGCAATTTTGTATCGTAACTATACCTAATCGGCTTTTAGTTATTTAATACAGAATACACTATATTAAATATTATAATATCTAGTGTACTATTTTCTTATGCACTTTTATAATCTTTATAACGAGCTATCAAGGTGAAGAATTTTTCGCACGATGGAAAACCTGAAAAGCAACCTATAACACGGAGGTCGTCGCTAATGCACTTATAATATCTAACGAGTCCTCTTTTGAATCAGTAAAAATTCACTAACTGGTAGTGAAAGTTTACTAGCTCGCTAAGCAAATAAAACTTGAAAACGTTATTGATCCATTAAGAAATATTGTTTATTTTGCGTTTACTATACATATATGCGCATATTTAATCAAATCATTTTGTTTTTCCGCAAATTGTATATATTAAATATATAGTATCGAAACTTCTCCAATCAAAATTAAATAGAAAAAAAGAAATGCAAACCCTAACTATTTATAGCTTTCATAACATATCTCCAACTCGGCAATAATAATTGTTAATCCTGCGTAGATAATTAGCTGCAAACTTTCCTAAAACTAACTTATAAGTATTTATCATTGCCAAATTGCCTCGCTCACCTTGTAACACGCGTTTAACGACGCAAAAATCGTAATAGAATCCTTTGGCCCGTATAGAAAGCGTTTTTTTCCCCACAAAGAGCTAAATCGTGGCGAATCGACTGGATAATTCTCTGAAAACGAATGCAAAAGATACGCAAGGTTAGCGCGGCAGCCATTAATTGAATGATGCGATGCGCCGCAGCTCTTTTCTGAACTGGCGTTATATGCTCTCGCGAACGACGCGATGCGCGTGTACATAGGTATATATACCGCTGAGAGAGCAATTGGCCGAACGGTATTTTCTAATTCGTATTTTCAGCATGGCTCAACCGTTACGCGATTGTGGTGCGGTGTCAATGGGCCATACTCACTGGCGTTTTATAAGACCATGTTCGCTTATTCGAGGATGTTTGATTTTCTTCCTCTCTCTCTCTCTCTCTCTCTCTCTCTCTCTCGTCTTTTAGTCTCGCACGGATTACACGCGCACCGAAGAGAACGGAGAGGATTGTTTATGAAAGCGTTTAAGCAGTCTTGGGTTTATTGCATCGAAACTTTTTCCTCTCCTGGATGGGCAAAGCGGTTAGAGCGGCGCGTTTTCATATTGTAAATCAATTCGTGCAGTAAATCATAAAAAATTATTCCCGCGCTGCGCTGCGATGAAAAACTGCAAATAATCGATGCATATAATGAAAACTGCATACAACCCAATAGACTTTTTCCATTAGCGAGAAGCTGTGTGTTGAATTTTTTTTTGCCGATTAATGAGAGCCTCCTCTTTGAATACTTAATGGCAGCAATTATCCGCTAGGAATTTAACCTACAAACTCGGTAAAAATCAGCGAATATTGTGCAGTTTGCCGCGTTCCGCGTTTAGAAATATATTATACCTATTATGTATACTTATTTTTTAATTAACATACAACTATATATACTGGATATTGGATATTTTGGAATGTGAAAATCTAACACATTGTAATGGATATGCAAATGAAATAATGAATAAATTTTATCACCGCTCATTGTTTGACCAATAAATCTTAATTTTTATTATTTCTTATTTTTATTACAGGTAAGTTAACTGGCCAGTTCTGCTATTAATGTTCTTGAAATAATGGAAAAGGAAGTCGTTGGTAAGCTCATTTTATAACCACAGTTTTATTATTGTTATTTTTACATATTTAAATCCCATAATTATATAGTAGTTCTCTAGTTGTTTATAGTATTGGTGCCATAAAATGGATAATATTATAAATAGTTATTTATTTAAATTCATAATGAAAAAGGTACGATTATAAACTATACATAATTGTGAGATTGAAAAAGTTAATTATTGCCAATGATTTTCATGGAAACGATCGCACATTTTAATTATTCTCAAACAACATTGCAGAATGTCGGTCGGCAAGTAAGTATTCGTTCTACAAAAAATGTGCAGGATAGATTGGCACCGCTATAATGATGCTTTTATTAGATTCTCAGTTTCCACAATAAGAGAAATGTCCTAGTTTAACCATTGTGACCGTAATTTGTCGACACGCTATAACGCAATCAACGTATTTTTTCTTAATTAACATTGTTAAGATTTAACATTATATGAACAGAGATAATTCGTAACCATAATCAATATCGGTTCATTACGGATTATTATTAAAAATAATACATTGTAAATTTGCAACTAATTACTTATTATATACTCGTACATATAATTAAAATACAATCGAATTTATAATATTTATATATCTTTTTCTAGTTTTATAAAACTAATTTATTTATAAAGATAAAGTCTTTCCTATTGTGTTTTAACAGATTCGAGTATACATTTTTAAGTGTTTTATTTATAGAGCTAAAATGTACTTTTGGAATTTGAGTGTCAGTTTCATAATAATTTTGTCAGTCGAGTATATTGCGGCCTATGGAAGGCTTACGGTCAAGTTTCTACGCGTATTTTCTGCTAAGAATATTCTGGATCTACTCCAAAGAAAAAGAAGAGTTTATTTTCTCAGAATGGTTTCTATTACTGTACAAAGATTTTTGCGTGCTTAACTATCGCTATGCAGAATTACAGAAATACTTGAACTCTAGAGTTGCAGAGAGCTCTTACAATAACAATAATACTGCCTAAAATTTTGAAATATACCTTCTTTCGTTATTTTAAAATCACGCGATGTCTTCTTTAGTAACAATATTAAGAGTATAAGTGATGATAACAATAATGGAGTTAAATACTCAGTAGCGATAAAAATAATAGTTTATATTGAACTACCACTTAAAATCCAAACTACTTATAGGTATTGTTTGTTAAAAATAATGCATTCTATAATTTTGGACAACTATGTATTTTTATACAGTAATACATTTTGTAATACAATAGAGTATAAATTAGTAAATTACTATTTTATTCTGTTGTATGAAAATTATATTTCAATTCTACATAATCGTAATAATAAAACATAAGTAAAAACTAAATATGAATTTAATGGATACTCCGGCCATTATAATCATCCACTATAATAAGCGGAACGATTGATTGTTTACTCGGCGTGTCTGGCCAATTCAAAAATTTCTTAATGAAAATTGTTAAGAAATCTTTTTTATAACATATTCTTTATTGTGAATATCTTATTTTTATTTGCTAAATCAATATTAGCAAACTTTCTTTGTTTTACAAACTTATTATTTGTTAATATTTTTAACTGAAATATGTGGGATTTGTGTATATCTTACATCTCATAAACAAGCGAGAGATGTTTTCTTGGCAACGCGTATATCAAAGGAGTTACATCAACTATGTACTAATAGGCCTTGATGAAGAAACTGTAGTGTTTTTGTAACATTTTATCAAAATCGTGGGTACTATAAACACTATGGGATCTCGCAAGTACATATATGTACATAAAATACTAAATAATAATTAAAAATAAAAATAAATACAGATAGGTTTGCAAAACTTTATGCATAACTTAAAAATTTATGTAGAAAAAATATGTCCTCTCAAAATTACTTAAAAAGTATTAATGGATGAATGAAATTAATAATTTTTCCATTGTATATATCTTTTAAACTTCAGTAAATATAAATTAAAGACGTACTACACGGAGAGAAAAGAAAACGTTAAATTACATAAAAGACTCAAAGTAAGTAAATCTAGCAGACAGGGAAATTTATGCGCAGTAGATACACTGAACAACACTGCGCATTGACAAACCTTACCTTAACCTTATTTTTAGCATCGTGCGCATCTATCGCGCATAAATTTCACTGCCTATTAGATTTACTCGAGTATCTCTAATAATAATTATAAAGTTTTTCTCTATTAATCACTTTTTTGTTAGATAACGTTATTCAAGATCTTTAAATATCTCTTTATTCCTCATGTATATACTTAAATATCAATTATGATTATATTATACTCCATAAAGTTTGACTATATTTGCAAGTAGCTTATGAACAAAGTCTAACATTTAACAAGTGTTTATTTTCATTATTTACATAGGTTAGTAAAAGATTTTTCAAAGTTTTTATAAAACGCCTGTCATCTGAATAATATGAGATATATTTTTATCAATATACTAGTTACAGTATATGTATTTTTTTTTAAATCAAATCCTTTTATCCCAGAAACGGGTTAAACCTTAAATCCTAGTTTCAATAAGTGTAACGCAAGTGATTCTTGTACTTTTATAGTGCATTACCAAAAACCGTTACTATGATGTTAAGAATTACTGTACTCGGGTATAAGAATGGGTCATACTACTTTTGCAGTACCAGTTTTTTAAGTACATTATACTTTTCAATAAAAAGCACTTTTAACTGTTATATTTTATTTTATATTCGACTTCCTTTACCTTTTCATAATTCTTAGAGTTATGTTAATACTGAACATAATTGTTTCATAGTGAGAAATGGTATACTTATATAATTATTGTATAAATACAACCAGGAATAAATTTTAACCGAATAGCGTAAGCTAGTTTGCGAATAAAAAAAATATTTTTTAAATTTATTCAATACATTTTCCTCGTATCTCGCTAAGTTGCTGGGGGAGAAATATGTAGTACTTTAGGAATAAGGAAAAATAGTAATGCGCCACGGGAGAAAAATCGTCTTCGGCTCGCGTGTCAATTTACACGAATTTTGGACTCTAAAAGTTTTCTCCTGCCTTTGTGCATAATATGCTATATAATCGTATACCCAAATGATTGAAATATTACCGAATAAGCATATTACCGAATAAGAACAGTCATATAGACTTTATTACTTTAATTACAACTTGAAATACATTGTTTGAATAATTTTAAACGATAATTTAAGTACTTTCAAGAACAATAAAGTTGAACTAAAGAATTAACGACAATATGAACTACTTGTTATTCCGCATAATAAAGAACTATCTTGGTGCGATGTAAAAAAAGAGTAATTCATAATATTCTAGTTGGTTACACAATGTGTTGAACATTTTCGAACTGTACGGAAATGTATTATTGTTGTTTATTTTGAAAGTTTGTAGCGTATAAGAATTTACACGCTTTAAACGCAGTATTATAATTACAATACTTTGATAGGTTTAATAGGTGGAAAGCAACGTATACGCGATGCAAAATTGAAACCTAAACAAGCCTCATTTTTTTCTTCACATACAGACACATTTATCTCAAGTTGTGAAATCCAGTTTTTCTTGTTAGTATATATTTGAAACGCAATAAATATTTTGCTAAAGCTGTTTGTTACATCAATTAAGTCTATGTTATTAGTAATATTATTGTTTTTCTTATTTTGTAAATACCATTATGCATGAAGATGGAGCTTTTTATTGTTTTCGAAAGGACGTGAAAAAGAAAACAAATTATCTATATCGGTATAGAAACTATATAAGTTATAAGAAATACATATTTAATAATTTATGCAACCTAGTAATTATTAATTCCAAACCGTCTGCAGTCCTCATTTTAAAACTAGTATAGCTCATTTACATCATCGATTATTCAATTATACCTAGAGTTAAATACACGTGTAACCAATTGTACGCAGCACTATTATTTTAATTCTAATAATAATACCGGCAAATGACATGTACATTTGTTCTGCAAGTGATAAGTAGGTACCTATATACGTGGTATAGCTGTGATAAAGCGACAGATCGATTCTCTACATTTGATTCGCTCCCGACGCCTCGCGTTCTGCATCGCATCCACCTCGAAAAGCTCCATCAGCGCTGTCAACGCATGGCAACAGCCCTCCGACTCATATACATAACCAAACCTATTTTAGCGTAAACACGGAATATATATAGGTATAGTCGCTCGGTCCGAAAAACCAAGCGAGGTGTGTGCACATCAAAGTGGCCCTGCCTAGGCACCGCACGCTTATAAATCCACGCTCGTGCATCAACAAAGCCAAATGCGCGACCGGCGAAAAACTGCGCTGAAAGTGTAAAGAGAGGAAGAGAGAGGGAACGAGGTAGCGCATTGCACACAGAGGTTGGGGGACTCACATATAAAAGGGCCGTCGGCGTGTGCAGGGGATGCAAAGAGGGCGCACGCATGAAAAAGCAAAGACGCTTTTTCATGGTATATACGCGAGAGCTCTGGCCGCTCTGGGGTTCATCGGCATCCTTATACTCCGCTCGGCTCCTCGGTCTAAAAATACAGCCCTCCAAAGCCGGAGCTGCTGCTGCTGCTGCTGCTGCGTGCAACCCCCCGCCAAGGTGATTCCCGCGGTTCTCTCTCCCCTCTCCTCTCTATCTGTCTCCGCGTGCAGCAGTGCAGAGTTTCGGTACAGGCGTATATACACCTATAATGTATATACATATAGATTATACGCAGCGGCGCGCGCGCGTCGCGAGCCTGCGACTGGTGACAGTAGTAGCTCCGAGTTCTGACCCCTCTACTTATACAGAGCTCGTACAGTCGACTCCCGTCGTCGGAGCTGGCACTGCTGGTAGCCGCTGCGGTGAGACTCTCGTTCCTATATATATACGCGAGTGCGCCAACTAGCGACTCGGCACGGCCAGCTTATATAGCTCTCGGCAGTCGGTCGCCGCCGCTGCCGCCGCCGCCGCACCGCACAGTACTCACTGCATCTAAAGCCTACGGCGAACCAGAAGGCTGTACGCGACGCGCCCAAACGCACCGTCCTCCGTCTGTATAGCCTAGTCGCGGTGCAGCCGACGACGAGGCGGCTTAACGGGTCCGGCTTTATTTGTACCGGTGGTAAGAGTACTTGGACGGAGCGAGTCGCGAGGACGTCGCACTATACTCAACAGTCTCGTCTCGCCTGTATACGCGACTCACGACCTTGGGGGAGATTTACCAACCGACCAGATTTTTCGGTATAGAACGAGCTTTGGAGTAGTCGCGAAAAATTTCGGATTTTAGTGCGCGCGAACCGTTGTTTTGCGAGTAAAGTGTTTATCGATATGTGGATCGTGAACTTGACAGTGGGATTTATACCTAACTAGTCGTGTGGAAATATGGTGTGTGACCGATCGAGTGTCGACAGATGGATTCGACAGGAGGAAAAGTGATTATTTTTTTCTTCCCGAATCCATGACTGCAAGTGTGTTATCGGTTCTATAGTGCCATAGGACACAAGCGGTACTTAAACGGTATTGTTTGCCATGCGATCATACACCTGCAAGCTACAAATTCCTGTTCGATAACATAGGAAAAGGCCTTGCTCTACATTTTTCGACGATAACGACTAAAAGTGCATCGATCGGAAAGAAAGAAGAAAAATACAGAATTTTTACAGAAAATCGCATAACTACCGCTTACCTACGAAAGTAACCGCGACTTTGGTTGAGAATAAAAGAGCGTCACTAGGCGCATTTTCATTCTCTCTTATTCGACGTAAGTGTAAACTCGCGAGAGTCGATTAGGAAGAGGCTGTCGATTGATCCCGGGAACGAGGAATTAACGCATTGGCGCGAATGCCGAGCAGCGTATAAAAGAGCACAGCCGATCTACAGGTGCGTGGAAAAAAGGTAAACAAGGATTATGAAACTCCCGATCCCTGTATATTTATGTATAAGTAAACCTACTTATTGCGCGCGTGCCTGATGCCTGATGCAACGCCGCGACTGTACACGTGTACTATATACTTGTGTATATCTATCCTACGTGCGACTGTCGACTGGCCGCGCGGCAATATCAATTCTCTCTTTGAACCGAGTTTTCCTCGTGCTCGACGTCCTACTCTATACCTATATATATAACTCGCTTTTCTTGCATCGATAGCTGATAATTTATGAGAGAGCGCAATTTGTTTCGGCCCGCTTTTTTCCTCGTCTGTATACATATAAATATAGACATTTGCATATTTGGGAGTCGCGCGCGCGTCGTTGTCGGTGCTCCGGATAAATTAATCGTCGGATTTTGTACACAGGACCGGGAATTCGGGCTGCTGCTGCTAGTCTATGGGTGTGCAGGTGTGATGTGGGAATATATATGTATGACATCTATTGAAAGCTGCCTCCTCGTTGTCTGAATTTTTAATCACTTGTTTTTCTACACGACCGACGCGTTATTCAAATCGGTCAGAAAACATACGCCGAATATCATTAGTTTTTCTTGTATACAAGTTATATACACATATCGGATACTTTGATTTTCTAATCTTATTCAGTCGTGTACTGTGTGTTTTTTTTACGAATTACATTATGATAATAATTATTCAGGCTATTTTTACTTTTTAATTTTTACTTTATCATTTTTTTAATTTAGAAGATTTGTGGGACGAGGCTTTTTAAAAAAGTTACTCAATTTCTATCGACGATTTAACCAAATGTATCTGACCTTTTACTTTCTTCTTTTTTTTTTTTTTGTAAAAGCAGTCGCTCTTTTCTATACGATATGGATAACTTGTATAGATATTCGCGCATCGACGTATATATACATATACACAGTAAAGGCCCATTAAACTCGAACGAATCGAGGGTTTTCTAGGACAAAAATTCACGCGATAGCGCGATGCCTATACGCAGAACAATAAGAATTTTGCAAACGTTGGCCGTGTATCTGGCGCTCGCGACGAAATCGCATCGTCACCTACTTTCGCGCTCGTTCCCCCATGTGAGATTCGGCAAAGGTATACCTAAGCGCCAAGAGAGAGAGAGAGAGAGAGAGAGAGAGAGAAAGTCAAGCCGAACACAATGCATTCATTATCACGCACACGATTCTTCGCTCGCACGAACCTTGCAGCGATGCACTTGGGCGCGCGGGCAAAGCGGAAGAAAAACGCCGTCGGGACCATACTTGCACGCGGTGAGTCCGCGTATAGCGGTGCCGTTTAACGCGGGGGAAAAAGGAGACTATTGAAAAAGCCGCGATTCGAGAGACGAATAGACAATCGACCGCCGAGAGCCTATACTTGGAAGATTCGACGACGAGCTCGCCAATTATATGCGACTCGCGAGCGAGACCCGGTTCCCGAAGAATTTTCCCAATTAATAAGAGCCGGTTTGCATGTGTATATAGGAGATTTGTTTGTACGCAGGCGATTCCGCAATGGTCATTTATAGTTAATTAAATGCAATTTTGTGGGAAAAATCTGAGAGTCGCAGTTTTATTTCTGTATGACTGTATATCGTATAGGGAAATTGTAGTAATGTTTCGGCCGTTTTTGGATTATTTTAGGTATACGAATTCATTTTGCGTCGTAAAAATCGACGATGAAAAGTCATTCCGTAAAATGATAAATGTGTATATTCAGATTTCAGCAATACCGCAATGAAATCTTGCAAGGATTTCATTCGCTCGAAAGTTGTAGATTGTTACGAAAGGAGCTCGCGCTTTATGAATTTTGAGATACAAAATAGGAATACTATACGCGGGAAATATTTTCACGAAAGATAAGATTATTATTATTTAGCAGCTCGCTTTGGGTTTTCATTAGCGTTGCTCAATCAATACTTAAACGATTACAAGATACGGATACTTTATATCGTTGGAGAAACTTGAGTGAGTTCAAGTGGCACGATGTATGTGTCATGTTTGGAGTATCTAGTGCAGCATTCCGCAGCGCGACGTTATACCTAATACTCCAATCAAACAAACACTTAACATTTTTTCCCTCTGACCCTCTTCTTCTTTTTGTAAACTAAGATTAGCTGTAATAATATTTGCTGAAAAGCCTGGTGTTGTTACGAGACATTTTGTTTTTCAATCCAATATTTGCTGGTGCACTAGATTCGAATACCTTATTATATACGAGAAATGGTTTGACGCGTACAAGTTTGCTTTGTGCAGTGTACAGTTATTATATGTGTGACCATATACAAAGCGTATGGTCAATGTATTGCAAAGACTATCTCCAATATAGGTTGTTTATAAGAAAATAGTATTACAATGCCGACATATGTTTCATACATGGGAAATGTATATCGACAGCATAGTATCAGAGTTATACTTATATTCAAAGTATTCAACAACTATGGTTAATTTGAAGATCTGCTATGTGGCTCATATATACATGTATGTATAGTTCATATAGTCAGCTATTATTTAAATTATTTGTGATTTCTCATGGTTCCGCAAATGGTACCTCATGTAATATTGATGCGGCTCAATGGATACAATTATATTTCCTATGTATAAAAAATCGGTTTAATTATATTATATCTCATAAATGACCCACGTATAATATAATTTTGGATATATATAATCTTTGCAATACGCGTTGGTCATTGTACAGATTTTCAAGCGAGACTTGCAATCAATGCGTCATGTTTTTCAATTAATAAAACAACTATATTCCTTTTTTATTGTGCGCATTAGATACGCGAACGTATTAATTCAACAACTATTTCCTTCATTTCCAAGCTGTAGTTATCAAACTCACAATCCGATGTGTGAATCAAACGCGTGTAACGAAAGAGTATCATTATCAGTAGACTATATGTATACGAAACAATGCCTTGCACAGTTCTATACCTGCAACTTATACCAAGAGTCCATAGCCGAACTTGCGCGCCATGCGTTAGGTAAAAATAACCTCGGATTTGGTAAGTCGCGGCGGGAGAGCAGTCGCGAGGAATGCCGCGCTATTGCAGCCTATGCGGTATACCTATATGTATCCTATAGTCGTCCGCAGTTCTGGTTAAGCGTATAGCAAAGAGGCTGCTTCCGGTTATAGGATACCCACTTGAATGTAGAGGCGGCGGCGGCGCAACGACCGCAAGAGCGTTCGTGTGATCGCTTAACTGCGCGGCGAAGGCCCGTAATATACCTTACGCCACCGGTGACCGGCCTCCTTTTTCCAAGCTATAAGTATATTATACCGATCGGAATGCGTGCGCGCTGAGCGGGAAAATTATTTCGATGTTTATGAACGAGACACGGGATCGTCGTCGTGACGATAATGCCGATATATATATGGACGACTCGGTTTCTTATGTCTTCATTCGATACCTGTTTTTCAACTGCCTCTTCCTATCTTCTTTTCCTTTCCTAAATTCTCTCGATTGTCGCGGGTACTTTTAATAATTTGAGGAATTTTCATGACGATATTGTAATTGAGACGTAATTGTTTATAAATATAGAAAAAAAAAACTTTTTCTTTCGTCTAAATTTTCTTTCAACCTAATAATTTAGCTTTTCAAAACTCTACCGTTTGGATTAGATATAGGTTTACATTGAGAATCGTTAAACGAGTGTGTTTGCAGTATATTGAATGAAATGTCGGGTGTAGGCAATGCAGCATTCCCACCGTATTATAGCGGAAGAGAAAAGTTACGATGCAAGCGTGGAAATTTCGACGAAAGCGGACAGTCGTCAGCATTGGCCCATCAAAATCTAATTGCTCGCCGTATTCTTGTTCCCAGCGCAATTAAGTAGGTACAGGTTTATCGGTGCTAAAATTGGCAATATTCAGCCAATATAACGCGAATATATGCCGTGCAATATTGAATCTGGAAAAAAATACATAGTCCGAGCTGCAGATGTGCTCGAAAACCGAAACTTTCCCAAGAGCCGCTTAGTAGTCCCGATTTGGAAATACCACGAGAATACTTTAAACATTTGGAAAGAAGCCATTACCGCGCCAACTGCGCCTATATACACGATCCAATCGACTAGCACGCGCGCTCGGAGCTCAAAACTATTCCTATACTTATACCACAGCGCATCACCTGCGAACCTACGGAGAAAATAAAACGAATAGCCGCTGTTTACGACTAATCGTTTGTCTTTCCCTTGGCATCGAGTATACCCCGTTGCAAAGATCTAAATGTTTCGCCGTTATTTCGCGGATATCGAGTTTAAAGCATCGATTCGCGCTCAATGTCGTACTCGCCTTGTACATAAAGAGACAAAAAAGAAAAAAAAGAAACGAACGGTAATGATTTCGCTCCGACGCAAAACTGCATACTCACATGCGCGCGATAATTTTTTTCCTTTGCTATATACACACACCTTTTACAAATAGCTGTCCGAGGGAGGAGAGGGACCTGTACCTATACATATAGGCATAATCATCGAACGCGCTTCTTCGATCGATCGCACTTGCGGATCGCGACTATAAGGATACCGGCGCCGCCTCGTTCCGTGTCAGAGCCGTGCGATTTTTCTTCTGACTCGTTGCGCAACCGCGGACATACGTATATATATACATCTACGTAATGCGCGCGCGCGAGATTGCGGATACAGCGGGAGAGTCCGGAGAGCGCGATGGTCCGCGTACATCGCGAGTCTCCGAAGAGCCGTAGTTGTATAACGCGCGATGGATATAGGTATAGGTGCAGGAGCGGTGATACAGCCGCGTAACGTCTCTCCAGCTGGTCTCCGCATTCCGCAGTCTAGAATCCGAGCGCGACCCGAACGATCGTGCGTTATCGCTCTCGAGTGTGATTACTTCTCGCGCGATGTTCGAGCTTGATTCAGTGATTGTGCGATGGTGCGAGTGTGCAGAATGAAAAATCAAGCGTGAAATTCGAAGCGAAGATACGGCGTGTTTGATAATGGAACGATGGACCTCGCGTCGAAAGTTGCGGAGGAATTGTTCGTCTACCTAAATGCGGTATAAGAATCAAGCTGTATAATAGCCCCTCTTGCGAAGGCCAAGAGTTTAAGCACTTAAAATATAAAGCGCGTGCGTTTTGGCCGTTCCCGCGCGCAGCCAGGAAAACCCGACCGCCTGCAGAAATGCAAATGGAATGCTTTCACTTATATACGCGCCGCCGCGGCGGAATTGGATTCGAAATAACCGCCGTAGTCTACTATACTATATAGGCGCGAATTAGCCGCGTGTGGAGGTTAGAGAACATGTATAATACACGGAGAAAAGTTTAGTAGTAAAATTTACGATTTTTTAAAGAAAATTTACTTTTTTTTATAGTAGCACTGGGACACACTAAATTTTCATAAAAAGTACCCCTATTATTCATAAATATTCCCAAGATTTAAATTAAAATATGCTAACTTTATGGTGAATTTTTACTTTTTTCAAAGCAAAATTTCAATGCTTTTAAATATGCTGCAGATTCTCATGAAATTTACAAGAAAAAAAAGTAAAATTTATTTCTTTTATTGAAAAAATAATTAATTTAACTTTAAAAGAATTTTGAAAAAGACCTTTATTTAAAGGTGTATAGTAGTTGTCTCTTTCAACACAGTGTGGCGCTCAGC